>QRFJ01003189.1:51229-88604 GCA_006176705.1 Cocos nucifera | reverse complement strand
CCTTTGACTGTCAAATGTGACCATGACACTTTGACTTTGTCCACGTTGTCATGCACCTATTGGAGAACTGGTGGGGCCTGTCCCCCTGCCAGAACCTGGCAAAGAGGAGGGCGCACGCCACCCTAGGCGTGCGCGCCAAGTTGGAGGCCCTTGAGTCCTTGTTGGACAAGGACTCCACCTCCCTTTTGGAATTCCAATCAGAGTTCTACTAAGAATCCAGTTTGACTGGTCTTAGGCGCCCTCTAAGGAGATTCTCCCAACTTTTGACCACAGTCAAAGGAACCAAAATGCAGGTGACCAAAAATGGCAGGTCATATCTTATAAAATAAGACAACCTTCTCTAACTTGGACAACCTCCAGTTAGACCATATGAAGGCCTCTGATTGAGCACAAACTCCTTTGGCTCAGTCAGGACAACTTATTTGTGATAGTAAAAGAAGAACGTTAGGTTCAATCGAGTGCTAGCACGATTTCCTTGAACCTAATTGAACTCATTCAGATCAATTGAACTAGATCAGTTCAATTGATGATCACCAGATTCAAACCCTTGTTTGTGTGATCCAGTTAGGTTCAGTTCTGTATGGTAATGGGATATGTCATGATCTCTATCATAGACATCATCGAAACTCCTTTCGATGGATAAGAACTCTTCTGATTCGAATAGCTAGAATGATCGATCATCTAAATCATTCTAATTGCTCCCAAAATCCACCAATGACACCTAGCAGTATATGGTGGCAACCCATCAGAGCTGAATGCGAACCTCTTGGTGCAGCTACCTGTGTGATTAAGTTCTTCTATCTTGAGCCCCGATCAGATTAGGGTTAAGGTAAACTCATCAAACCCTAGTCTCTGTCATATGATATAATCATTCGATTCGAGTCCAATATGAAAATCTAAATAGAAACTCTTTCTATTATTTCACTCTGCCATGGCCATGGGCTTCAGGACTTGATTCTCATGATTATCATAGGGCTACTCCTCTACCACCGAGGTAGATAGATCCCATCTTGATGCAATCCAGTTCCTACAATGAACATGCTATGGCCAACATACACCTCAGGGTTCCATATGGCTAGGAAACCGAGTAATGGTGTATTAAAACTATAACACCCTCAAGGTGAACTGCCGATGCATCTCAGGTCAAAGAACCAGACAAACTACTGCAGCATCGAGTCAGTCATTGACGAGAAGGTAGACTTCCTAATGACTACTCGAGGTGGTCACGCTCAGTGCCCTCGTTCTCTAACGAGTACCTGTACTGTCGCTCTGGTGTCTCCACACCATAGACTCAAGACTCATCTACTAAAGAGAAGCGATCGTACACCAACCTTCCGGATCAATCACCATCCTTGTGATGATCCATATGTCGGGAGCATGTTTATAGTTAATAATGATTATTCATGTCTTAAATTTCAACTCTTGAAAATATGAATTATCATTTACCATTAACTCATAGGATGTATCACAGACACTAAATACATAGGTGTGATAGAAAATAACCCATTTTATTAATTATAGTCAAAATTATAATTTTGCCCCTAGAAGTGTATTACAAGTGTTAGCCAATTCTGGCTTCTAGGGTACATATATCTAACAATCTTTCACTTGTCCTAAAGCCAATTGGCTACAAGTCTAAGTCCCATCTTCTCAAGGTGGGCTTCGATCTTCTGTTGTCCCAACGGCTTTGTAAGTGGGTCTGCAACATTATCTGCGGAGTTGACTCTCTTGACCTCAACGTAACCTTTCTCAAGGTAATCGCGAATGAGATGATATCGCCGCTCAATATGCTTGGACTTCTGGTGAGACCTCGGCTCCTTAGCAAGGGCTATGGCGCCATTGTTGTCGCAGTAAAGAGGAATTGCATCTGATGGCATTACTCCAATTTCTGCAGCAAACTTCTTATACCAGAATGCTTCATTTGTAGCCTCTGATGCAGCTATATATTCTGCTTCCATGGTGGAATCTGCTATCACAGTTTGCTTGGAACTCTTCCAGCTGACAGCTCCACCAATGCACACAAACAGACTTCCAGATGTCGACTTTCGATCATCTATATCAAACATGAAGTCCGAGTCTGTGTATCCTTGAACTTGGAGTTCTCCATTACCAAAGACCAGCATCATATCCTTAGTTCTTCTCAAGTACTTAAGGATATATTTCACAGAAGTCCAGTGTTCTTCACCTGGATTTGACTGATATCTACTTGTGACACTCACAGCATGGGCTATATCAGGTCGTGTACATAGCATGGCATACATGAGGCTCCCTATTGCAGAAGCATAAGGGATCTTGCTCATGCGTTCTATTTCCTCAGGTGTGCTGGGGCACATCTTCTTGGAAAGATGAGTACCATGTCTGAAGGGTATTAATCTCCTCTTAGAGTTTTCCATACTAAACCTCTTTAGTACTTTCTCTATGTACATCTTCTGTGAAAGTCCTAGCATCCTATTCGGTCTATCCCTATAGACCTTAATTCCTAGAATAAAGGATGCTTCACCTAGGTCTTTCATGGAGAATTCCTTGGACAACCACATCTTGACTGATGTCAACATGGGAATATCATTCCCAATAAGGAGGATGTCATCCACGTACAATACGAGGAAGACAACAGCGCTCCCACTGACCCTTTTGAAAACACATGGTTCCTCTTCATTTTTGATGAAACCAAACTTTTTGATCACATCATTAAAATGAGTGTTCCAGCTCCGAGATGCTTGCTTAAGTCCATATATGGACCTTTGCAGCTTGGAAACCTTGTGATCAGTATCACTGGATGTGAAACCTAGCGGCTGTTCCATATAGATATCTTCCTCAAGATATCCATTTAGGAATGTCGTTTTCACGTCCATTTGCCATATTTCATAATCGAAATAGGCTGCAACAGCAAGCAATGTGCGGATGGATTTTAGCATAGCTACCGGGGAAAAGGTATCCTGATAGTCAATGCCTTCACGTTGACTATAACCTTTTGCCACCAGTCTAGCCTTGAATGTCTCCACATTCCCATCTGCACCAATCTTTCTCTTGAAGATCCATTTACACCCAATAGGTACTATACCTTCTGGTGGATCTACCAAGGTCCAAACTTGGTTTGAGTGCATCGAGTCGATCTCTGATTTCATTGCCTCAAGCCATTTCTCAGAGTTGATATCTGATATCGCCTCGTTGTAGGTTTTGGGATCATCACCATGAGCACCATTACCTATGAGGAACATTTCCTCTACGTCCTCTGAAATAATACCTAAGTATCTTTCAGGGGGACGGGAAACTCTTTCCGATCTACGAGGTGGAGGAGGTAGTGTTCTTATTGGCTCAACCTAATTTGGTTCCAATTGGTCCTTAGCTCTTTCCACTTGTGAGACTTTCTCATCAAGCTTAATCTGCTTTCCAATGCCACTATCTTGAATAAACTATTTTTCAAGAAATATGGCATGTCGACTCACAATCACATTGTGGTATTCTGGAATGTAGAAATAGTATCCTAATGACTCTTTAGGATATCCTATGAATCGAGCTCTGAAGGACCTAAATTCTAACTTGTCCACTTGTTGTCTTTTGACATAAGCCGGATAACCCCAAATTCTGAGATGACTCAGACTTGGTTTCTTACCATGCCATATCTCATACGGTGTGGTAGGAACGATTTTAGAGGGAACCCTATTCAGTAGATAAATTGAAGTTAATAATGAATATCCCAAAAGGAAATCAGGGAGGTCTGTGAAGCTCATCATGGATCGAACCATATCCAATAGAGTCCAATTTCTCCATTCTGAAACCTCGTTGAGTTGAGGTGTTTTGGTGGAGTCCATTGAGAGACTATGTCATTTTCCTTAAGATAGTCTAGGAATTTCCGGCTAAGGTATTCACCTCCTCGATCTGATCGAAAAACCTTAATGGGTTTTTCAATTTGTTTTTCTACTTCATGTCTGAATTCTTTGAACTTTTCAAAAGCTTCAGACTTATGTCTTATAAGATACACATACCCATACCTAGACAGATCATCGGTAAAGGTAATGAAGTAGACAAAATTGCCTCTAGCCGGCACATCGAATGGGCCGCACACATCAGTATGTACTAGGGCAAGGAGATCTGTGGCCCTCTCCCCATGTCCAACAAAAGGGAGTTTAGTCATTTTGCCTTGAAGACAAGATTCACAAGTTGGATATGACTTAAAAGTCAATGGACTCAATAGCCCATTTTTCTCCAATTTGTTAATCCTATCTTCTGCTATATGACCTAATCTCAGGTGCCAAAGATATCTGTCGTTTGGACTATCCCTAGGTCGTTTGGCATTCACGTTTTGCTCGATAGTTAAAATAGGTACATCAATATGCAACTGATAAAGACCATTAACAAGGAAACCATTTGCAATTTTATTTCTTTCATAAAGAATGTTACAATGGTCCTTAAAGAAGGTGATCACATAACCTTCTTGTGCTAAGCATGAAACAGAAATCAAATTCCTAGTAGCTGCAGGCACATAATAACAGTCTTTTAAAACTAAGTCTAAACCAGATGGTGATCGAAGAGGGTATGTTCCCACGGCTACTGCAGCAACTCTTGCTCCATTACCGATGCGTAGGATCATGTCTCCATCCCTCAGCCTCCTGCTATCCTCAAGACCCTGCATAGAAGTGCATAGGTGAGCACTAGATCCAGAGTCAAGCACCCAACTGGATGCAGAAGAAACCGTAAGGTTAGACTCAATAACGAGCATACCTCCAGAAGGACCTTCCTTCTTGTTCTTTAGGGTGGCCAGGTAAATAGGGCAGTTCTGCTTCCAATGGCCGTCGCTGTTGCAATGGAAACACTTTCCTTTGACATCGACCTTCTTCTTCGGTTCTGCCTTCTTCTTCTTTGATCCTTCCACCTTTTGCTTTTTCACAGACTTCTTTTTCTTTCCATAAGACTTTCTTTTGGAAGAAGTCCGTTCCATAGCAAGAATTGAGCCTTTAGAACCTTTCATAGAAAGCTCAGCGGTAACCAGCATATTCATCAACTCGGCCAAGGAATTTTGAAGTTTATGCATGTGGTAATTCATGATGAATTGCCCATATGCATCAGTCAAGGATTGCAGAATAATATCGTTCTGCAGATCCAAGTCCAACTTCACACCGAGCTTCTCAAGCTCTTCCATGTCCTTGATCATTGTCAGACAGTGATCTTGGACTGACTGCCCATCACGCATCTTAGCCTTAAAAAGTCATTTTATGACTTGATATTTGGCTGCGCGACTCTGTTCACCAAACATCTCCTGCAGGTGAGCCAACATTTGGCGAGCAGTCCCGATATCTTCATGTTGGCGCTGGAGCTCATCAGACATCGAGCCCAACATGTAGTATCTGGCCTTATTGTCTTCGTCAATCCATTTTTTCAGAGACGTTCTCTGTTCAACAGATGGACGGGCTGGTAATGTGGGAGGGTCCTGGTCCAAAACATGGGTTAACTTCTCGAAACCCAAAACAATTTTGTAGTTCCTGAGCCAATCTTTATAATTGGGTCCAGTCAGTCTATGTGTGTCTAGGATACGAGCCAGTGGGTTGGACGCAGACATTTTCCTGTAGAGAGTCAAAGATTCTAGTTAGATACTGTAATTTTGACTTGACCAATTCGTTTAGGGATTTTATTTTTAAACAAATTAGCTCCCACTATTTTCTCGGATCCCTACACTTCCTCTGTAGAGATGCGAAAATCTCCGCGATTGATGATTTCTAGTGGGTGGTGCGGTCTCACCAACTGACTCATCACCTCACCTAACAGTTATTGGTGATGGGTTAGCCAATGAGTGAACAACTCTTGTTCAATGATTCTCTAATCATGGTGCACCCAAACTTGGTCTCTAATTCATGAATCTCACCGTATCCGGAATATTGATCCACTCCTTAGTTAAGTCAGACCCACCATTTACATAGACTGGGTTCCTAATTGGATCTCTCACCGTATCCAGAATATTGAGCCCAACTCATCCTCCAGCCCATAGCATCCAATGCCTAATAGACATGGTTGCGTCTTCCCGGTGCAACTGAGCCACTGTATCCAGCCGAGAACAATCAACCCCGGGAAGGGCTCGCACGTCTACAATGGTGGAAGACCTCGGACTTAATCTTTTCTTAGGGAGAATTGATTCAGGTCTCATTAAACTAGACTTGGCTTAGTCATAACAATTATGACTAACCTAGTGGCATGGGTTAGCTCAGATTATTGACCACCTCAGATCAGAACTGTGTCAACAGATATGGCCAGGTAAGTGAGACCGGTGGAAGGAATATGCCATTAACTCATACAAGAACGCATTCAGGTCGAGTAGCTTCCAATTAAAAACCAGTCGGTCGTCTATGCCAAACTTACCTTAGACACCAAATTGTTGAGTCAGAACCAATTGGGTTAGCCTACAATCCAGACTCTAACCTCTGAGCCTAATTAGGTCTTGCTTGATCGTGACTCGATCTTGACCCAGACTTAATCCTATTAGGCTGGTCAATTTAAGCATTGTTGATCCCATCTAACCAACTCTTGATTCGGTTTGATCAACCGCTTAGACCTAATTGAGCTACCCAAGCCCGAACCCAGTATTATGAATATGTCTTAGATCTAAAATTCTCAATTTTAGACCTAATTAATATTCCATAAACTTAATTCTTAATTAAGTTGGGTTCATAAACAAAATATGCACTATAAATCCTAGGGTTTCAGGATCTAGGGTTTTGCAGAAAGTAAGTTTTGGATTTCTGATTAAGGACGAACATGCAGCACCCCTACACGTCATAAGAACACCCCATCGAATGGGAAGAGAGGGCCTTTAAACCTCTTCTTCGTTCTTATGACCGGACGGCCAAGAGGAACGCCTTAATCAGGAACATGTAAATCTACAAAATAGTTATAGATCTATATCATATATCTCATATACAAATTTAGATCTAATCAAGGCATATTTTGCATACATCTCATGTATCAAATCATGCATATTTTTCAGATCTAAATTATCTCATAATAATCTAAAAAATTAGATTTAAATTGATCTAATCAAAATAAATTCTAATCTAGACAATTATGTAGAACTATTCTACAACTAGTCTAGACATGCATCAATCATATCTCATATGATATTCAAAAATTAAATAATTTTTTATTTGCTATTTATCAGATGTTATTATAACACTTATAATATCAGAAAATAGTAAATAAGAAGATCTAAAATATGATTTAATCAGATTAAATCATAAACATGCAAAACTATTCTATAGAACTATTCTATTCTAGAACTAGTCATGCATATCTTCTTAATCTTAGATCCAAATCATTTAATTTTAATTTTTCTGACTTCAGATATGATCACATCTCATGTGAAATCTGAAATCACTTTATTTTCTAATTAAAATAAAATTAAAATCAGATCTAAACAATTTAGAACCATGGCTCTGATACCAGTTGAAGGGAAATCCTGATTTTCCCGGTCCAGGTTCGTCCAGATCTGATCAGATCAAGAGATATATTTCAAAAATTTTTCTCTTGATCCCAATCAGATCTTGATATGTTTTAGATCTGATTCTTATTATTTTAATAAATAAAATAAAATAAGATAAATTAAATCAAATTTAATTTACCTGATTTGGGTAATCCTATTACCCTGTAGATGATCCTGATTGCAGCGGAAGGTTCTGGATCTAGCCACGCAAGCGCCTGGCCTCTACCGGTATCCACTCGGGTTGGATCTGGAGATCCTCTTCTTCTCTATCACGCCTCCAAAAATCAGATCTGGATCTGATCTGGAGGATCTTCAAAACTCCTTTTGAAGATCAGCAGTCGTCCTTTGCAGCAGTGCAGCCTTCTTCTTTTGATCGCCTTTCTTTTGATCTGGAACGCACCAACCTAAGTCCAAAACTCTTTTGGACGTGGAGAGGAGAAGGAGGAGAAGTTTAGGCATGGAGGAAGAGGGGAGAGGCAGCCTTGGGGCGTGGGAAATCTCTATTCTAATTGCATTGGAATCTGAGTTGGGCGCAGGGTCTTATTTATAGACTAAGCGTGATCCAACTCCTCTTCCTCCCAACCAATCACAACCCTTTGTGAAATCAGATCTAAATCTGATTGGTGGGAATAGAGACCCCTGGATTCCTCCTTAGAGGGCGCCTAAGACCAGTCAAACTGGATTCTTAGTAGAACTCTGATTGGAATCCAAAAGGGAGGTGGAGTCCTTGTCCAACAAGGACTCCAAGGCGCCTCCAACTTGGGCGCATGCCTAGGGTGGCGTGCGCCCTCCTCCTTGCCAGGTTCTGGCAGGGGGACAGGCCCCCACCAGTTCTCCAATAGGTGCGTGACACGTGGACAAAAGTCAAAGTGTCTATGGTCAACATTTGACCAGTCAAAGGTCAACTTTTGACCAAAGTCAAAGGACCAAAAATGGCAGGTGACCAAAAATGGCAGGTCATGTCTTATAAAATAAGACAACCTTCTCTAACTTGGACAACCTCCAGTTAGACCATATGAAGGCCTCTGATTGAGCACAAACTCCTTTGGCTCAGTCAGGACAACTTATTTGTGATAGTAAAAGAAGAACGTTAGGTTCAATCGAGTGCTAGCACGATTTCCTTGAACCTAATTGAATCTCATTCAGATCAATTGAACTAGATTAGTTCAATTGATGATCACCAGATTCAAACCCTTGTTTGTGTGACCCAGTTAGGTTCAGTTCTGTATGGTAATGGGATATGTCATGATCTCTATCATAGACATCATCGAAACTCCTTTCGATGGATCAGAACTCTTCTGATTCGAACAGCTAGAATGATCGATCATCTAAATCATTCTAATTGCTCCCAAAATCCACCAGTGACACCTAGCAGTATATGGTGGCAACCCATCAGAGCTGAATGCGAACCTCTTGGTGCAGCTACCTATGTGATTAAGTTCTTCTATCTTGAGCCCCGATCAGATTAGGGTTAAGGTAAACTCGTCAAACCCTAGTCTCTGTCATATGATATAATCATTCGATTCGAGTCCAATGTGAAAATCTAAATAGAAACTCTTTCTATTATTTCACTCTGCCATGGCCATGGGCTTCAGGACTTGATTCTCATGATTATCATAGGGCTGCTCCTCTACCACCGAGGTAGATAGATCCCATCTTGATGCAATCCAGTTCCTACAATGAACATGCTATAGCCAACATACACCTCAGGGTTCCATATGGCTAGGAGACCGAGTAATGGTGTAGTCAAACTATAACACCCTCAAGGTGAACTGCCGATGCATCTCAGGTCAAAGAACCAGACACACTACTGCAGCATCGAGTCAGTCATTGACGAGAAGGTAGACTTCCTAATGACTACTCGAGGTGGTCACGCTCAGTGCCCTCATTCTCTAACGAGTACCTGTACTTTCGCTCCGGTGTCTCCACACCGTAGACTCAAGACTCATCTACTAAAGAGAAGCGATCGTACACCAACCTTCCGGATCAATCACCATCCTCGTGATGATCCTATGGTCGGGAGCTGTTTATGAGTTAATAATGATTATTCATGTCTTAAATTTTCAACTCTTGAAAATATGAATTATCATTACCATTAACTCAAAGGATGTATCACAGACACTAAATACACAGGTGTGATAGAAAATAACCCATTTTATTAATTATAGTCAAAATTATAATTTTGCCCCTAGAAGTGTATTACAAGTGTCAGCCAATTCTGGCTTCTAGGGCACATATATCTAACAGCTGCTGCATGTAGATGCTCCACTCTAGATGTCCATGGAGAAATGCCATCTTAACATCCATCTGCTTTAATTCCAAGTCTTAAGCTGCAACGATGCTCAGTAGCATCCTGATAGATGTATGCCTAATGACCAAAGAGAAAACTTCACTGAAGTCAATGCCTTCCTTCTAGGAGTGTCCTTTGGCCCCCAATCTTGCTTTGTACCTGATACCTCCCAGCTCTAAAGGCCGCTCCTTGCATTTGAAAACCCATTTGCATCCAATGGACTTCTTTCCCTATGGCAGTTGTACCAAATGTCATGTCTGATTCTTTCGGAGAGACTACATTTCCTCAGCCATAGCTTGAATCCAACTATCTTTGTCTTGGCTCTCTATAGCCTCCTCATAGGTGTAGGGGTCTCCATTTGCTATAACCAAGGTGTATGACACCAAATCTTTAAAGCCATATCTATCTGGCTATGCACGTTCCTCTTTGGCTTGTGCAATGCAACACCGATGTCGATCCTTGATCCAGCTCGCTCTCACTGGTCTTCCTGGCTTCTAACCCCTATTTCAGTCCTCTCTACTTATGGAGACTCCTTTGAAGAGTCCTCCATATAAAACTCAAGTCCTCTTGGTGCACTTGCAAGTGGCAAAATAGAATAAGAAATTAGTTGTCCAGCACTATCTTGCTGGATCATTTGCTGCTCCTGCTATCCTTCCATGCCACCTCACCTATGTAGAACTGAGTTTTCATCAAAGACCACATCCCTATTGATGATGACCTTCTTCTCCAGGGGATTCCATAGTTGGTACCCCTTAACACCTTGTGGATATTCCAAGAACACCATCTTCTTTGCCTTGGCATCTAATTTGCTCTGCTCATCAGCATCGATGTGCACAAATGCTATGCACCCAACCACCCTTAGATGGTTCAGGTTTATACTCCTTTCAAACCACTTCTCCTCTAGAATTTCTTCATCTAACTAGGTGTGAGGTGATCGATTCACTAGATAGCAAGCTGCATCCACTAAATCTACCCAGAATACCTTAGGAAGCCCTACCTACAGCCTCATCCATCTCGCTTTCTCCATAAGGGTCCTATTCATTCTCTCAGCCACCCCATTTTGCTGAGGAGTCTCCTTCATCGAGAAGTGTCTTTTGATGCCACACTCCTCACAAAAAACTTGAAACTCCTTACTGGTGTATTCTCCACCATTGTCAGACCGCAAATACTTCACACTTTTGCCCTGTTCCTTCTCCACCTCGACCTTCCAAACTTTGAATTTGGTGAAGACTTCTAATTTCTTCCTCATAAAGTAGAGCCATACTTTTCTTAAAAAATCATCTATCAAGGTCATAAAGTATCTTGCTCCATTTTTGGCTGAAATCGGAGCTGGTCCCCACACATCCATAAGAACTAGATCAGTGGGGCTGTCGTGCGGGCTGTCGTGACCGCAAACTAAACTCTCCTCTATTTTTCCATCTAGCATGGCTCACAAAGCTCAAAAACTCCATCCAGATCAAAGATCAGTCCCTTTTTGCTCAGCTCCTTCAGCCCACTATCTCCCATGTGGCCCAGAAGATAATGCCATAAACGATAAGCCCCCTGCTGATCCTGCATTGCTGCTGCTATATCAGATCCTCCGATCACCACAGATCCCTCCATCTTGTAGAGATTATTTTCTAGCTTTCTACCCCTCATCACTATCATGGCTTCATTGAATATATTCAATACTCCACTTCTGGCATGACTGCTAAAGCTATAGCTGCTCCGCTCTAGGTTGCCCAATGACATAAGGCTCCTTTTTAACTCTAGGATATGCTTCACATTCGTGAGAGTCTACACCATCCCTTCAAACATCCTCATCCTAATTATCTCAATACCAGTGACCTTACAAGGGTAATTATCCCCAAGTGTCATACTCCCCTCATCGATCTCAATATATGTAAAAAACCAAGACTGATTTAGAGTGTAGTGATGCGAACAGACTGAATCCAGGGTCCAAACTTGTGTGCTTTACCTGTGACCATCCGACACCACTAAGAGGTCATCCTCCACCTCCTGATCAACAACCATACCTAGAGAATCTGATCCTCCATTTTTTTCCTTTCGATTCTTTAACTGTGGGCAATCACGACGATAATGTCTGATCTCATTGCACTTGTAATACTTTACTTATTTTCTACCTTTTCGAGACTTTGATCACCCCATTGATTTTCCTCTTACCCTTCCTCTTTCATATCTCTCCCCTACAGTCAAAGCCTCTTGGGAATTCCATTCTTGATCATCTTCTCTCTCTACTCATTTGTGCGCAGCACTAAGATAATATCTTGATAGTATAGTCTCTTTCCCATAGAGCAGTGTCATGACCAATAGATCATAGGAAGAGGGTAGTGAACAAAATAATAGCAATGATTTATCTTCCTCCTCCATCTTTACTCCAACATTCAGTAATTCATTGCTCACTTCATCAAACAATTGTATATGACTGAGAACATCTCCACCTTCAACCATGCGAAGGCTATATAGCCTCTTCTCAACATAAGTTTGTTGCACATGTTCTTTTCCATGTAAAGATCCTACAACTTTGACCAAAGTTCTTTAGAGGTTTTCTCTTCTAGCACCAAATAGAGGGTTGAGTCTGCCAGACACACTCTAATCATAGAATGGGCCTGTTTCTCCATCGACATCCATTATCGATCTGTCATCCCTTCCGACCTATTCTCCATGGCTTGATCTAATTCATGCTACACAAGAATATCCTCTACACGAACTTTCTACATGAAAAAGCTTTCATTCTCATCAAACTTCTCAAAATCTATATTATGCTACTTTTCATGACTAGATCAAAGTCACACAATAGCAAAATCACCAAGATAGATGAGAAATACCTCGATAACTTCAGCCTTTGTAGATCTCTTCCTTCTATGATCTCCTTCTTCCTCCACATGACCCAAGCTCTGATACCAATTATAATGATCGATTCACTAGAGATTAGAAGATCTAGATCAACAACTAGAAAAACTTTTAACCAAAAGGAGGAGGCAGTCCTGATGAATAGACACCAAGAGAAGGATGAATGGCAAATCCAGAGAGAGAGGAGTAGGGTTTTCAGGGAGAATGATGAGGATTTCTGTTCTCTTCTTGATAAAAATATTATACATACAAAGTATATATAAAAGTCCTGAGTCAACATGACTCAGTCCTAAAAAACTCTCCTAGACTAACTCATATAAGAAAGCACTCACCCAAGCCCATATCTTGTATGCTCTCATCTCTAGGACTAAAAATCCAACCCTATGCATAAGTTAGCCACCTTAAGACCTCTCAACTAAGGTCTTAAGAACCCTTGGATTAGATACAATCTAAGATCAAACAAGAAAACTTGTGCTCATCTATCTGCCTATCCGAACTGTTAGATATGTGTGCCCTAGAAGCCAAATTGGCTGACACTTGTAATACACTTCTAAGGGCAAAATTATAATTTTAACTATAAATAGTAAAATGAATTATTTTCTATCATAATGTATATTTGAAAGTGTTTGTGATACATCCCTTGAGTTAATGGTAATGATAGTTCATATTTTTAAAGTTAAAAATTTAAGACATGAATTTTCATTGTTAACTCACAAAATGCTCATGACCATAGGATCATAATGAGGATGGTGATTGATCCGAATGGTTGGTGTACGATCGCTTCTTTTGGATAGATGAGTCTTGAGTCTATGGTGTAGAGACATCAAGTGAGAGTACAAGTACTCTTTAGAGAATAAGGGCATCGAGCGAGACGACCTCAAGCAGTCATGAGGAAGTCTACCTTCTCGTCGATGACTGGTTTGAAGCTATAGTAGTGTGTCTAATTCTTTGATCTGAGAAATATCGGTAGTTTACCTTGAGGGTGTTATAGTTTGACTACACCATAACTCGATCTCCTAGCCATTTGAAATCCTGAGGTGTATGTTGGCTATAGCATGTTCATTATAGGAATTGAATTGCATCAATAGGAGATCTATCTACCTCGGTAGAAAAGGAGTAGCCTTATGATGATCATGAGAATTAAGTCCATAAGCCCATGACCACGATAGAGAAAAATAATAGAAAGAGTTTCTATTAGGGTTTTCACATTGGACTTGAATCAAATGATTAATTCATATGATGGAAATTAGGGTTTGATGAGATCACCTTAACCCTAATCCGGTCAGGGCTTAAGATAGAGAAACTTAAGCACATAGGTAACTACATCGAGAGGTTCACTTTTAGTTCTAATGGATTGCCACCGTATGCTGCTAGATGTCACTGATGGATTTTGGAAGCAATTAGAATGATTTGGATGATCGATCATACTAGTTGTCTGAATCAGAAAAATTCTGATCCATCAGAAGGTATTTCGATGATGTCGATGATAGAGATCACGACATATCCCATTACCATACGAAATTGAACCTAACTAAGTCACACAATCAAAAGTTTGGATCTGAATATCATCAATTGGATTAACCCAGTTCAATTGATTTGAATAGAATTCAATTAGGTTCAAGAAAATCGTGCTAGCACACGATTGAGCCTAATGTTCTCCATTAACAATCATTAAAGCTTGTCTCAACAGAGCCAAATGTGTTTGGGCTTACTCAAAAATCTTTACTTGATCTAACTAAAACTTATCCATGTCAGAAAAGGATTGTCTTAATTTATATAAATTTGAGACTACACCTGCCATTTTTCATCACCTACTAAATCTTGTCTTCGGACATTGGTCAAATATTGATCCTAGACACTTAGACATCTGCCCATGTGTCATGCACCCATAGGAGAGAACCTGAGAACTTGTCCCCCTACTAAAAAGTAGATAGAAAAGGGGTGCATGCCTAGGGAGGCATGTGCCCCATGAGGATAGAAGATGGAGTCCCATCTATATGGGACTCCAGTTGCTTCAAGGGATTAAATAGTGTGGTGCCAAGAAGACTTATTTGACCCAGTCTTGACACCACCTAAGGAGAGTTTTAAGGGTCTCTAATCTAATTGGATTAGATGATGTCATCCCATCAATCAGATTTAGATTTGATTACACAAAGGGCCATGATTGGCCAGGATGATGTGGCACTACATGGCGCAGTAGGGTCTATATAAACTCTATCTATGCCTAGAATTCAATTCTTTTGACTTTAGCCCATGCCACATAGCCCCTCTCCCTCCTTCTCCATGCCACCCTTTGGTCCTCTCTCTCCTCTCCATGCCCAAGGGACTTTGGGCATGAAGAAGGTGCGATCCAAGCAAGTGAAAGGTGCCAGGAAAGAAAGAAGGCAGCACTGCTGCAAGAGACAACAACTGTTCTTCAAAAGCCATTTTGAAGACCTTCAAGATCAGATCCAGATCTAATTTTTGGAGGATTGATTAAGAAGGAGAAGATCTTCAGATCCTATCTGAGTGGATACTAGTAGAGGTCAGGCATTTACATTGCTACATCTAGAATCTCAGGCAAACATCAGGATCATCACAGCATAATTAAATTACCCAAAATAAAGGTATAATTAAATTAGATTTAATTTTTATATTTATTTTTATTTTTATTATTAGATCAATAAAATTAGATCTAAGGAGTCTCAAATTTGATTAGGAGCTTAGAGAAAAAATTTTTAAAATATCCCTTCTGATCCAATCAGATCTGAATGAATCTGATCTGAAAAATAGATTTTCTCTTCAGCTGGTATCAGAGCAAGGTTCCATAATTCTTTAGATCTAATTTTAATTTTTTTATCTAATAATTATATGATTTTAGATATCACATTAGATGTTATTAGATTTAAAATTAAAAAATTAAAAATTAAATAATCTAGATCTAAGATGCATGAGATGCATGACTAATTTAGAAATAGAATTATTCTATGTATAGTCTAGCATGATCATAATTTTAATTTTATTAATTATAATTTTTAGATCTATTTATTTATTATTTTTTGATATTATAAATATTATAATTAAATCTTAAAAATAAAAAATAAATTTATTTAATTTATTCATATGAGATATGATAGATGCATGTTTCGACTAGTTGTAG
Organism: Cocos nucifera; assembly: GCA_006176705.1. NCBI lineage: Eukaryota > Viridiplantae > Streptophyta > Magnoliopsida > Arecales > Arecaceae > Cocos > Cocos nucifera. The sequence goes on along the minus strand of QRFJ01003189.1, from coordinate 72,854 downwards.
AATAGTTTTACAAAATTTTTTAGAATAAATTTTAATTTGATATGATCAAATTTAAATCTTATTTTCTAGATATTTATGAGATAATTTAGATATGAAAACATGCATGATGTGATACATGAGATGTATACAAAATATGTTTTTAGTTAGATTAATTTTTATATATGTGATATATGATGTAGATCTAACTAATTTTGTAGATTTATCATACTTTTGATTAAGGCATTTTTCTTGGCCGTCTGATCATAAGAACGAAGTAGGGTTTAAAGACCCTCTCCTTTCATTCGATGGGATGTTCTTATGGTATATAGGGGTGCTGCATGTTCGATCTTAATCAAAAATTAAAACTTATTTTCTACAAAACCCTAGATCCTGAAACCCTAAGATTTTATATACATGTTTTATTTATGAATCTTAAATTTAATTAAAAATTAAGATTATGAAATATATTAGATCTAAATTTAAGAATTTTTAGATCTAAGACATATTCATAAAATTGGGTTCGGACTTGGGTAGCTCAATTAGGTCTACCAATTAATCAAACTAAATCAAGAGTTGGTTAGGTGGAATCAAGAGTACTTAAATTGATGAGCCTAATAGGATTAAGTATGGGTCAAGGTCAAGTCATATCAGTGATCGATCAAGTTAAGACCTAATTAGGCTTAGTGGTTTGAGTCTAGATTGTAGACTAATCTGATTAGTTCTGGCTCAATAATTTGGTGTCTAAGGTAAGTTTGTTAGATACGACTGACTGATTTTTAATTGGGAGCTACTCGACTCGAGTGCATTCTTATCGAGTTAATGGCATATCCCTTCCACCAGGCTCACTTACCTGGCCATATTTGTCAGCCCAGTCCTAATCTAAGGTGGCTAACAATCCGAGCTAATCCATGCCACTAGGTTAGTCATAATGGTTATGGCTAAATCAAATCTTTCTAAGAAAAGATTAAGTCTAAGATCTTCCACCATTATAGATGTGCGGGTCCTTCTCGAGGTTGATTATTCTTGACTGATCACAGTGGTTCAGTTTCACTGAAAAGATGCAACCATGTCTATTAGGCATTGGATGCTATGGGATGAAGGATGGATTGGACTTAATATTTTGGATACGGTGAGAGATCCAATTAGAAATCCAATCTATGCAAATGGTGGGTGATAGAGATGCGATGTTGTCGTTAAGACACCGTATTTATCAGTTTAATCCGACTTCTTAAAATCATTAAAAATGCGTAGATAGCAGTGAGTCGGGTCGAATCCATAGGGAAGGTAGTATTTTAGATTTAAAATCTTTGATTCTTAAAAAGAAAAAGAAAATGATTTGAGTTTTGGAATTAGGAGTGAAGTCGGAAGATTAAAAATAAAAATTAAAAGATGCAGAAATTTAAACTTATACTAAGATCTACTAATTAGATCTTAGCATCTACTTGCAATAAAATAAAAAATAATAATTAAAGTATAGAAATTAAATTATAATAAAAATAAAAAGTAAGAAATTAAAGTGCAAAAATAAAATTTTTATTAATTAAAATTTTAAAATTTAAATACATAAAATTTAAAAAGAAAAGAAAATAAAATAAAATAGCCTGATCTCAGATTTTGGATCAGCATTGGCAGAAAGATGGTTAGAAGTCTGACTCTTCTTCTTGGCACCCATTGCTTCAAAGCAGTCTTTAACCCATAGCCTAGCTTCATCCTATATCAAAGCTTCAACTTGATCGAAGATGATGATTTCTGGAGGCCTAAGATCCTTTTTATAGAGCTAGGAGGGCTGGATATTTTTTTTAAAGGCAATATGGGACTAATAGCCTTTGTAATCATCAAAATATAAAGAAATTTGGATAAAATTTAAATCAAAATAGCTTTGATATGACTCTAGTAAATTTGGTGAAATCTGGCCATTCAATAGAAATCCAACGGTCCAAAAATCATCAAAATCGGATGCATATCAGCCCAGATCGAGTCGGATTAAATTTTGGCCGTTCGATCATGCATTGATGGAAGAAATCTGGCCGTAAATCATGCATCAAGAGTCTTGATCACCATCGGGAGCATTCTGGACCGTTGGATCTTCATCTCTTGATTTTTTGGCTGTTGGATCGCACCAGATCGTTGATAGAATTTGAATTAAGCTTGGAAATCACCACCGCCGTCCGATCTTGACCACAATCAGTCACAGCCATTCGATCGCACAATTACTATTCCCATGGACCACGTGGACCGGCCGCACCACACACTATAGCCAATCAGCGCTCTTGTCGCTAGGTGAAAAGACCAAAATACCCTATGAGCCGCGATAAATTTCTATGGACCCTTTAAGGATCTGGGTCTGCCACGTGGCAATCTCTGATTCGTCGATTTCTGCTGAGCTGGTGGTCCATGCCTGGATCATGGATAGGTTGATAGCTTAAATGGCTGAGTCAACTTTGATGGCTTGGCTTGACTTGGTGGCTCGGCTTATGGAGCCGACTGAGCCATTCTCTTTTTTATTTAATTTTTATTTATTTTATATCTTTAAAAATTCATATTTTTTTCATTTTAGCTCCGTTTTACTTAAAATTTATTTCATTGTGATCAAAAAAATGAGCTCTTTTCATTGATAATAAAATTTTCTTTTTAAATTTTTATTATTTTTTAATTAATAAAAATATGAATTTTTCAAAAATTATATATAAATTGATTAATAATTCTTAAAAATTAATATAAATTAATTAATAAATTAATACTTTTATTGGTGAATTTATAATATTTATCACATCCTCCAACTTAAGCTTTGCTTGTCCTTGAGTAAAGAAAGAATTTAGTTTTAAATATCTTTTAACTTTAGAGTTTCGAATTTTACCTAAATAATTTTCAAAATGGCCATTGATATTCAGTAGAGCTTAAATGAGATATATCATTGGGGTATTAATACTTATCAATAGAAAAATTAAGTAAAGAACATTAAATTTTTCAAAACTTTTTCTAAATTATCCTACCTTTATCTCTGATTTGTCTAAACTTTCATATAGGCAAGTGTATTGCTACTTCCATCCTTCATTTATTAATTTTTATTTTCACATTGCCCACTTTTTGATGCGAATATCATTGCTTACTTAGGCAACAAAACCCGATTACTTGGTGGGAAACCAATATATATATATATATATATATATATATTTTAATGTTGTACCACTATTGAGTATCTTAACTCCTTAAGCTTTCTATTTGATCCATGTAGCGAGTCTTGGGCCAATGACTCCCAAACCAGTTGGCTTTAGGGCACTAGGTATAGAATACCCCTCGGGCTTACTAGCTCGAATCAAATAGGCTACGAGTTAAGACTAGCTTTACAATGAGCTTCTTTGCCCTTCCCATCTTTTGATGCGAAACTCAATGCTTGCTTAGGCAAAGAGGCCCGGTTACTCAGTGAGAAGTACTTGAAAACTATTTTATTAAAATAAATTTTTTATATGAAGAAACGTATAGTTACCCTACACAAGCCTATAAAAAGTAGACTTTTCTTTGATGCTAATAGAAATAATTAGAAATGCTCCAAGGAAAAACTTTTTATGTTCTAGACTTAACTCTTTATTGAATTTTCTTAATACTTGATTCCTCAATATCTCATAGATTCTCTGATCTGTGCATCAATTTTCTTTTAAAAATGCTTAGTTTAATTCGATTCTTAAGCATAATCAGGTGTCTAAATACTAAATACTAACTTTTTTGAGGACTTAAAATTTTAAAATTTTTATTTTTTTTTCTCCCCCTCAACTTAATCGACATTGTCCTCAATGGAGAAGAAAAAATAAAGGTATAATAAAGAACATGAAAGAATACACCTGACTATATTTTTGGTCCAGCACATGCCTTTGAAAATTTAAGCTCTTCCTCCAACTTATTCAAATTATCCTAAAAAAAAAAAATAAACTAAAAAGATAAATTAGATAAAAACTAAATATTGGGATTGCCTCTTCCAACAAGCGCTAAGTTTACCATCTTCAGCCAGACACAATGCAGCTTACTATCCTGTGTCGAATATTGGATTGATAAATTCTAATGGTTTTGGATTGCCAATCTCAGAAAGTTGATTTATAATCCCATTATTGATATATTCACTATTAATTTTAGGGATATAATTTATGATTCCATTCTCAGACCCATGTTTATTAAGAATTTCTCCTATTTGTTTTTCTAAAATACTCATGAATGGAGTTTTTGTATTAGGAGTTAAGTTTGATTCAATGGGTGCTGGAATGGTGACTAAAGGCTGTTTTAATTCTGGAGGTAAATTAATATGATCTTGCTTAAATAACTCCATTGATATTTCATTACATGCCTCTTGATTTTTGTAAGAAGAACCGGCTTCTTGGGTTGAAGGGAATAGGACATTAGGTTTATAAGTCTTGGGTAATTCATCTATTCTCTTTTTTCCTATTTCTATCTCATTTAAACTAAAACCAGCATTCGTACTAGTTTCTGGCTTGGATTCTTCTACGTGGTTAGTCTTAGTACTAATCAGTTTCTCTAATTTTTCATTTTGGCTAGCATCAGTACTAGCCTCTCTCACCTGATCTTGGTATGGGTCCATAAGAATCCTATAGCTTTTAAGTTCAAGAATTACTTTGGTATTCTCAAATTGGGGATTCTTAGGTGAGACATTAAATTGATAACTTGGTCCAGGTGATTGGTGGACATTAGATGGATTGTTTGAAATTGGTAGGTTCGGTAGTTGATCTAGTTCTCTCCTCATGTTAGACTCAACTAATTATCCTATTTGAGCTTCTAGTCTGATGATAGATTGCTGTTGAGTCAGAATCAATTGTTGAAGTTGGTTAAATCTATCATCAGCTAGATTGGTCTGTTGAGGAGGTGGGTATGAGGGCTGATTATAATATGATGGCTGGATAAACTGACTAGGCTGACCATTATTATAGGCATAATTTTGATATTGGGATCTATTTTGATAATTTTGCTCAAGTGAAATTTGGGTCTGAGCCTGAGTCTGTTGGGATGTCCAAGAAAAATTAAAGTTACTCCAATCTGAATTATATGAATTTGAAAATGGGTCATTAATCAATTTGGAGTATCCTTGAGCAGCTTGAACTTGTTCTTGGATAAAATGTGGAAACTGTGCAGTCATAGGACATTCACTCACATGATGGGTTGGGCTAGCACAGATTGAATAAGTCTCCTGATAATTAGAAGATGATGTGAATTGTGCAGGAGATTGTTGACCTAGGGTTAGGAGTTGATCTATTTTCTGAGCAAGAAGGTCAACTTTATCTAATTTTTGGACTATTAGATTCATATTAGCCATTATTATTATGTTTAATGTGAATCAACCATTCAATTAAGTTCAACTAAATCAGAAAAAGCGATTTCCTACCATGCATGTATTAGTGTAACCCTAATGTATGGTTCACAAATTTTTTAGAATACTTTTTTTTTATTTTTTTATTATTATTTTATTATATTAAAAAATTAATTTTTTTAATTATTTTATTTATTAATTTTAATTTAATTTAATTTAATTTAATTATCCTTTTTAATATTTTTTAGTTAGTTTAATTTAATTTTTATTTTTATTTTATTTTATTTTATTTTTAGAGGAGTAAGGAGAAGAAAGAAGAGTTCTAAAGAAGAGGTCCTAAGGAGTCCTAGAACTAAGAAAAAAGAGAAGAATTAGGTTTAATTAGATTTAATGTTGGTTAGCAATCAAGTTGGTCAATCAATCCTGACTAAAGGTTATCCTAGATCTAGACAGCTCCTAACTGCCAAGGTCACCTTCAAGCCCTCCAAGTGTAGGATTAGCCAATCAACTGGCCAGGTAAGTGTAAGGTCGGTGGGAGTCCCCCCGTTGCTTGCCTTAGACACCAATTATGCTTGGCCAGGTAAGCGAACGGAACCAATTAGAAACCACCTTCCTTCGGGCCCAATCATCCCTGAACCACTTTCCTAGACACCAGTCAAATTGACTTATCCTAACCCGATTCAACTCTTAGGATTCCTTTTATCCTATTGAGCTCGAGTTCCTAGGGTTGATGTCTAATTGATTTTAAAATTAAAGGCTTAGGTCAATGCAGGATGCTGGTTGGTTGTTTGTGGGCTAAGGAAGGGTGATCAAATCCCCACCTTATCTTGTTTAATTGGGTTGTGCCCTTAATTTGGTTTAATATGAATATGCATAAAAAAAAAATTTCAATCAAAGGGTTCTATGCAATTTAAACTAGATGCATGCAACTAATTGAATTCTGAAAGGCTTACCTTACCTCCAGCAATCACCAAAAAAAAAAAAAATAAAAATAAAATTAATATGATGCATGCTCTAAGCAGTTAAGATTTCTAATCTTATCATGAGATTTTTAATTAGGATTTAAATAAATATTTTTTTAAATTAATTTAAAAATAAAATAAATAAATAAAATAAAAAGAAAAGAGAACTAGGGTTAGGATTGATCTCACCAAGCAAAACTTCTGATTCTTTTTATTCTTTATTTTTTTTTCTTCTCCAACAATGGCGCTAAAAACTTGATAGAGACGCGATGTTGTCGTTAAGACACCGTGTTTATCAGATTAATCCGACTTCTTAAAATCATTAAAAATGCATAGATAGCAGTGAGTCGGGTCGAATCCACAGGAAAGGTAGTATTTTAGATTTGAAATCTTTGATTTTTAAAAAGAAAAAGAAAATGATTTGAGTTTTGGAATTAGGAGTGAAGTCGGAAGATTAAAAATAAAAATTAAAAGATGCAGAAATTTAAACTTGGTACTAAGATCTACTAATTAGATCTTAGCATCTACTTGCAATAAAATAAAAAATAATAATTAAAGTATAGAAATTAAATTATAATAAAAATAAAAAGTAAGAAATTAAAGTGCAAAAATAAAATTTTTATTAATTAAAATTTTAGAATTTAAATACATAAAATTTAAAAAGAAAATAAAATAAAATAAAATAGCCTGATCTCTGATCTTGGATCGGCATTGGCAGAAAGATGGTGTAGAAGCTCGGCTCTTCTTCTCGGCACCCGTTGCTTCGAAGCAGCCTTTAACCCATAGCCTAGCTTCGCCCTATACCAAAGCTTCACCTTGATCGAAGATGTTGATTTCTGGAGGCCTAAGATCCCTTTTATAGAGCTAGGAGGGCTGGATATTTTTTCTAAAGGCAATATGGGACTAATAGCCTTTGTAATCATCAAAATATAAAGAAATTTGGATAAAATTTGAATCAAAATAGCTCTGATATGACTCTGGTAAATTTGGTGAAATCTGGCCATTCAATAGGAATCCAACGATCCAAAAATCATCAAAATCGGATGCATATCAGTCCAGATCGAGTCGGATTAAATTCTGGCCATCCGATCGCACATTGATGGAGGAAATTTGGCCGCAAATCATGCATCGGAAGTCTTGATCACCCCCGAGAGTATTCTGGATCGTTGGATCTTCATCTTTCGATTTTTTGGCCATCGGATCGCGCTAGATCGCTGATAGAATTTGAATCAAGCTTGGAAATCACCACCGCCATCCAATCTTGACCGCAATCAGTCGCAGCCATCCGATCGCGCAATTACTATTCCCATGGACTGCGTGGACCGGCCGTACCACACACCGAAGCCAATCAGCGCTCTTGTCACTAGGTGAAAAGACCAAAATACCCTATGAGCCACGATAAATTTCTGTGGAACCTTTAAAGGTCTAGGTCCGCCACGTGGCAATCTCTGATTCGTCGGTTTCTACTGAGCTGACGGTCCACACCTGGATCATGGACCGACTGATGGCTTAAATGATTGAGTCGGCTTTGATGGCTTGACTTGGCTTGGTGGCTCGGCTTACGAAGCCGATTGAGCCATTTTCTTTTTTATTTAATTTTTATTTATTTTATATCTTTAAAAATTCATATCTTTTCCATTTTAGCTTTGTTTTACTTAAAATTTATTTTGTTGTGATCAAAAAAATGAGCTCCTTCCATTGATAATAAAATTTTATTTTTAAATTTTTATTATTTTTTAATTAATTTTTTAATTAATAAAAATATGAATTTTTCAAAAATTATATATAAATTGATTAATGATTCTTAAAAATTAATATAAATTAATTAATAAATTAATAATTTTATTAGTGAATTTATGAAGTTTATCAGTGGGTCTGACTTAACTAAGGAGTGGATCAATATTTCGGACACGGTGAGATTCATGAATTAAAGATCAAGTCTGGGTGCACCATGATTAGAGAATCATTGGATAAGAGTTGTTCACTCATTAGCTAACCCATCATCAATAACTATTAGGTGAGGTGATGAGTCAGTTGGTGGGACTGCACCACCCATTAGAAATCAGTAATCATGAAAATTTTTGCATCTCTACAAAAAAAGTGTAGAGATCCAAGAAAATAGTGGAAACTAATTTATTTAAAAATCAAACCCCTAAATAAATTGATCATATCTTAATTACAAAATCTAACTAGAAATTTTGATTCTCTATAGAAAAAAGAAAAATATCTGTGTCCAACCCACTAGCCCATATCTTGGACATCCATAAACTGACCGAATTCAATTACAAGGATTGACTTTGGAATTTCAAAATTATTTTAGGTTCCAAAAAGTTGACTCATGTATTGGACTAGGATCCCCTCATCTTACCAGCTCGTTCGTCCGCTGAATAGAGAGTATCTCTTGACAAATGGATGGATGAAGATAATAAGGCCAGATACTATATGTTGGGCTCGATGTCTGATGAGCTTCAGCACCAACATGAAGATATCCAGATTGCCCGCCAATGATGGCTCACCTGCAAGAGTTTTTTGGTGAATAGAATTGCACCAAATATCATGTCACTAAGTGACTATTTAAGGCTAAAATGCATGATGGGCAGTTAGTCCAAGATCATTGTCTGATGATGATCAAGGACATGGAAGAGCTTGAAAAGCTCGAAGTGAAGATAGACCAGGATCTATAGAATGATATAATTCCACAATCCTTGACTGATGCATATGGACAGTTCATCATAAACTATCATATTTATAAACTTAAGAATACTCTGATTGAGCTTATGAATATGCTGGTTACTGCTGAGCTTTCTATGAAAGATTCTAAAGGCTCAGTACTTGCTATGGAATGGATTTCTTTTAAGAGAAAGTCTTTTGGAAAGAAGAAGAAGTCTATGAAAAAGTAGAAGATAGAAGATGGAAAGAAAAAGAAGGCAAAGCTGAAGAAGAAAGCAGCTGACAAAGAAAAGTATTTTCATTGTAATACTGATGGCCACTAGAAGTGGAACTACCCTGAAGGGAAATCCTGATTTCCCGGTCCAGGTTTGTCCAGATCTGATTAGATCAAGAGATATATTTCAAAAATTTTCTCTTGATCTCAATCAGATCTTGATATGTTTCAGATCTGATTCTTATTATTTTAATAAATAAAATAAAAGAAGATAAATTAAATCAAATTCAATTTACCTGATTTGGGTAATCCTATTACCCTGTAGATGATCCTGATTGCAACGGAAGGTTCTGGATCTTAGCCACGCAAGCGCCTGGCCTCTACCGGTATCCACTTGGGTTGGATTTGGAGAACCTCTTCTTTTCTATCACACCTCCAAAAATCAGATCTGGATCTGATCTGGAGGATCTTCAAAACTCTTTTGAAGATCTGCAGTCGTCCTTTTGCAGCAGCGCAGCCTTCTTCTTTTGATCGCCTTTCTTTTGATCTGGAATCGCACCAACCTAAATCCAAAACTCTTTTGGACGTGGAGAGCAAGGGGAGAAGAGACTATGGCATGGAGGAAGGAGGGGAGAGGCAGCCTTGGGGCGTGGGAAATCTCTATTGAATTCATTTCACTTAGGATCTGGGTTGGGCGCAGGGTCTTATTTATAGACCTAAGCTTGTGATCCAACTCCTCTTCCTCTCAACCAATCACAACCCTTTGTGAAATCAGATCTAAATCTGATTGGTTGGAATAGAGACCCCTGGATTCCTCCTTAGAGGGCGCCTAAGACCAGTCAAACTGGATTCTTAGTAGAACTCTGATTGGAATCCAAAAGGGAGGTGGAGTCCTTGTCCAACAAGGACTCCAAGGCGCCTCCAACTTGGGCTCACGCCACCCTTGGCGTGCGCCCTTCTCCTTGCCAGGTTCTGGCAGGGGGACAGGCCCCCACCAGTTCTCCAATAGGTGCGTGACACGTGGACAAAAGTCAAAGTGTCTATGGTCAACATTTGACCAGTCAAAGGTCAACTTTTGACCAAAGTCAAAGGACCAAAAATGGCAGGTGACCAAAAATGGCAGGTCATATCTTATAAAATAAGACAACCTTCTCTAACTTGGACAACCTCCAGTTAGACCATATGAAGGCCTCTGATTGAGCACAAACTCCTTTGGCTCAGTCAGGACAACTTATTTGTGATAGTAAAAGAAGAACGTTAGGTTCAATCGAGTGCTAGCACGATTTCCTTGAACCTAATTGAATCTCATTCAGATCAATTGAACTAGATCAGTTCAATTGATGATCACCAGATTCAAACCCTTGTTTGTGTGACCCAGTTAGGTTCAGTTCTGTATGGTAATGGGATATGTCATGATCTCTATCATAGACATCATCGAAACTCCTTTCGATGGATCAGAACTCTTCTGATTCGAACAGCTAGAATGATCGATCATCTAAATCATTCTAATTGCTCCCAAAATCCACCAGTGACACCTAGCAGTATATGGTGGCAACCCATCAGAGCTGAATGCGAACCTCTTGGTGCAGCTACCTGTGTGATTAAGTTCTTCTATCTTGAGCCCCGATCAGATTAGGGTTAAGGTAAACTCGTCAAACCCTAGTCTCTGTCATATGATATAATCATTCGATTCGAGTCCAATGTGAAAATCTAAATAGAAACTCTTTCTATTATTTCACTCTGCCATGGCCATGGGCTTCAGGACTTGATTCTCATGATTCATCATAGGGCTGCTCCTCTACCACCGAGGTAGATAGATCCCATCTTGATGCAATCCAGTTCCTACAATGAACATGCTATAGCCAACATACACCTCAGGGTTCCATATGGCTAGGAGACCGAGTAATGGTGTAGTCAAACTATAACACCCTCAAGGTGAACTGCCGATGCATCTCAGGTCAAAGAACCAGACACACTACTGCAGCATCGAGTCAGTCATTGACGAGAAGGTAGACTTCCCTAATGACTACTCGAGGTGGTCACGCTCAGTGCCCTCGTTCTCTAACGAGTACCTGTACTCTCGCTCCGGTGTCTCCACACCGTAGACTCAAGACTCATCTACTAAAGAGAAGCGATCGTACACCAACCTTCCGGATCAATCACCATCCTCGTGATGATCCTATGGTCGGGAGCTGTTTATGAGTTAATAATGATTATTCATGTCTTAAATTTTCAACTCTTGAAAATATGAATTATCATTACCATTAACTCAAAGGATGTATCACAGACACTAAATACACAGGTGTGATAGAAAATAACCCATTTTATTAATTATAGTCAAAATTATAATTTTGCCCCTAGAAGTGTATTACAAGTGTCAGCCAATTCTGGCTTCTAGGGCACATATATCTAACAATCTCCCACTTGTCCTAAAGCCAATTGGCTACAAGTCTAAGTCCCATCTTCTCAAGGTGGGCTTCGATCTTCTGCTGGCCCAACGGCTTTGTAAGTGGGTCTGCCACATTATCTGCGGAGTTGACTCTCTTGACCTCAACGTAACCTTTCTCAAGGTAATCGCGGATGAGATGATATCGCCGCTCAATGTGCTTGGACTTCTGGTGAGACCTCGGCTCCTTAGCAAGGGCTATGGCGCCATTGTTGTCGCAGTAAAGAGGAATGGCATCTGATGGCATTACTCCAATTTCTGCAGCAAACTTCTTGTACCAGAATGCTTCCTTTGCAGCCTCTGATGCAGCTATATATTCTGCTTCCATGGTGGAATCTGCTATCACAGTTTGCTTGGAACTCTTCCAGCTGACAGCTCCACCATTGCACACAAACAGACTTCCAGATGTCGACTTTCGATCATCTATATCGGACATGAAGTCCGAGTCTGTGTATCCCTTGAACTTGGAGTTCTCCATTACCAAAGACCAACATCATATCCTTAGTTCTTCTCAAGTACTTAAGGATACATTTCACAGAAGTCCAGTGTTCTTCACCTGGATTTGACTGATATCTGCTTGTGACACTCACAGCATGGGCTATATCAGGTCGTGTACATAGCATGGCATACATGAGGCTCCCTATTGCAGAAGCATAAGGGATCTTGCTCATGCGTTCTATTTCCTCAGGTGTGCTGGGGCACATCTTCTTGGAAAGATGAATACCATGTCTGAAGGGTATTAATCCCCTCTTAGAGTTTTCCATACTAAACCTCTTTAGTACTTCCTCTATGTACATCTTCTGTGAAAGTCCTAGCATCCTATTCGGTCTATCCCTATAGACCTTAATTCCTAGAATAAAGGATGCTTCACCTAGGTCTTTCATGGAGAATTCCTTGGACAACCACATCTTGACTGATGTCAACATGGGAATATCATTCCCAATAAGGAGGATGTCATCCACGTACAATACGAGGAAGACAACAGCGCTCCCACTGACCCTTTTGAAAACACATGGTTCCTCTTCATTTTTGATGAAACCAAACTTTTTGATCACATCATTGAAACGAGTGTTCCAGCTCCGAGATGCTTGCTTAAGTCCATATATGGACCTTTGCAGCTTGCAAACCTTGTGATCAGTATCACTGGATGTGAAACCTAGCGGCTGTTCCATATAGATATCTTCCTCAAGATATCCATTTAGGAATGCCGTTTTCACGTCCATTTGCCATATTTCATAATCGAAATAGGCTGCAACGGCAAGCAATGTGCGGATGGATTTTAGCATAGCTACCGGGGAAAAGGTATCCTGATAGTCAATGCCTTCACGTTGACTATAACCTTTTGCCACCAGTCTAGCCTTGAATGTCTCCACATTCCCATCTGCACCAATCTTTCTCTTGAAGATCCATTTACACCCAATAGGTACTATACCTTCTGGTGGATCTACCAAGGTCCAGACTTGGTTTGAGTGCATCGAGTCGATCTCTGACTTCATTGCCTCAAGCCATTTCTCGGAGTCGATATCTGATATCGCCTCGTTGTAGGTTTTGGGATCATCACCATGAGCACCATTACCTATGAGGAACATTTCCTCTACATCCTCTGAAATAATACCTAAGTATCTTTCAGGGGGACGGGAAAACTCTTTCCGATCTACGAGGTGGAGGAGGTAGTGTTCTTATTGGCTCAACCTGATTTGGTTCCACTTGGTCCTTAGCTCGTTCTGCTTGTGAGACTTTCTCATCAAGCTTAATCTGCTTTCCAATGCCGCTATCTTGAATAAACTATTTTTCAAGAAATATGGCATGTCGACTCACAATCACATTGTGGTCTTCTGGAATGTAGAAATAGTATCCTAATGACTCTTTAGGATATCCTATGAATCGAGCTCTAAAGGACCTAAACTCTAACTTGTCCGCTTGTTGTCTTTTGACATAAGCCGGACAACCCCAAATTCTGAGATGACTCAGACTTGGTTTCTTACCGTGCCATATCTCATACGGTGTGGTAGGAACGGTTTTAGAGGGAACCCTATTCAGTAAGATAGATTGAAGTTAATAATGAATGTCCCCAAAGAAAATCAGGGAGGTCTGTGAAGCTCATCATGGATCGAACCATATCCAATAGAGTCCGATTTCTCCGTTCTGAAACCCCGTTGAGTTGAGGTGTTCCTGGTGGAGTCCATTGAGAGACTATGCCATTTTCCTTAAGATAGTCTAGGAATTCCCGGCTAAGGTATTCACCTCCTCGATCTGATCGAAGAACCTTAATGGGTTTTCCAGTTTGTTTTTCTACTTCATGTCTGAATTCTTTGAACTTTTCAAAAGGCTTCAGACTTATGTCTCATAAGATACACATACCCATACCTAGACAGATCATCGGTAAAGGTAATGAAGTAGACAAAATTGCCTCTAGCCGGCACATCGAATGGGCCGCACACATCAGTATGTACTAGGGCAAGGAGATCTGTGGCCCTCTCCCCATGTCCAACAAAAGGGAGTTTAGTCATTTTGCCTTGAAGACAAGATTCACAAGTTGGATATGACTCAAAAGTCAATGGACTCAATAGCCCATTTTTCTCCAATTTGTTAATCCTATCTTCTGCTATATGACCTAATCTCAGGTGCCATAGATATCTGTCGTTTGGACTATCCCTAGGTCGTTTGGCATTCACGTTTTGCTCGATAGTTAAAACAGGTACATCAATATGCAACTGATAAAGACCATTAACAAGGAAACCATTTGCAATTTTATTTCTTTCATAAAGAATGTTACAATGGTCCTTAAAGAAGGTGATCACATAACCTTCTTGTGCTAAGCATGAAACAGAAATCAAATTCCTGCTAGCTGCAGGCACATAATAACAGTCTTTTAAAACTAAGTCTAAACCAGATGGTAATCGAAGAGGGTATGTTCCCACGGCTACTGCAGCAACTCTTGCTCCATTACCGATGCGTAGGATCATGTCTCCATCCCTCAGCCTCCTGCTATCCTCAAGACCCTGCATAGAAGTGCACAGATGAGCACTAGAACCAGAGTCAAGCACCCAACTGGATGCAGAAGAAACCGTAAGGTTAGACTCAATAACGAGCATACCTCCAGAAGGACCTTCCTTCTTGTTCTTTAGGGTGGCCAGGTAAATAGGGCAGTTCCGCTTCCAATGGCCGTCGCTGTTGCAATGGAAACACTTTCCTTTGCCATCGGACCTTTCTTCTTCGGATTCTGCCTTCTTCTTCTTTGATCCTTCCACCTTTTGCTTTTTCACAGACTTCTTTTTCTTTCCATAAGACTTTCTTTTGGAAGAAGTCCGTTCCATAGCAAGAACTGAGCCTTTAGAACCTTTCATAGAAAGCTCAGCGGTAACCAGCATATTCATCAACTCGGCCAAGGAATTTTGAAGTTTATGCATGTGGTAATTCATGATGAATTGCCCATATGCATCAGTCAAGGATTGCAGAATAATATCGTTCTGCAGATCCAAGTCCAACTTCACACCGAGCTTCTCAAGCTCTTCCATGTCCTTGATCATTGTCAGACAGTGATCTTGGACTGACTGCCCATCACGCATCTTAGCCTTAAAAAGTCATTTTGTGACTTGATATTTGGCTGCGCGACTCTGTTCACCAAACATCTCCTGCAGGTGAGCCAACATTTGGCGAGCAGTCCCGATATCTTCATGTTGGCGCTGGAGCTCATCAGACATCGAGCCCAACATGTAGTATCTGGCCTTATTGTCTTCGTCAATCCATTTTTCCAGAGACGCTCTCTGTTCAGTGGATGGACGAGCTGGTAAGGTGGGAGGGTCCTGGTCCAAAACATGTGTTAACTTCTCTGAACCCAAAATAATTTTGTAGTTCCTGAGCCAATCTTTATAATTGGGTCCAGTCAGTCTATGTGTGTCTAGGATACGTGCCAAGTGGGTTGGACGCAGACATTTTCCTGTAGAGAGTCAAAGATTCTAGTTAGATACTGTAATTTTGACTTGACCAATTTGTTTAGGGATTTTATTTTTAAACAAATTAGCTCCCACTATTTTCTCGGATCCCTACACTCCCTCTGTAGAGATGCGAAAATCTCCGCGATTGATGATTTCTAGTGGGTGGTGCGGTCTCACCAACTGACTCATCACCTCACCTAACAGTTATTGGTGATGGGTTAGCCAATGAGTGAACAACTCTTGTTCAATGATTCTCTAATCATGGTGCACCCAAACTTGGTCTCTAATTCATGAATCTCACCGTATCCGGAATATTGATCCACTCCTTAGTTAAGTCAGACCCACCATTTGCATAGACTGGGTTCCTAATTGGGTCTCTCACCGTATCCGAAATATTGAGCCCAACTCATCCTCCAGCCCATAGCATCCAATGCCTAATAGACATGGTTGCGTCTTCCCGGTGCAACTGAGCCACTGTATCCAGCCGAGAACAATCAACCCCGGGAAGGGCCCGCACGTCTACAATGGTGGAAGACCTCAGACTTAATCTTTTCTTAGGGAGAATTGATTCAGGTCTCATTAAACTAGACTTGGCTTAGTCATAACAATTATGACTAACCTAGTGGCATGGGTTCAGCTCGGATTATTGACCACCTCAGATCAGAACTGTGTCAACAGATATGGCCAGGTAAGTGAGACCGGTGGAAGGAATATGCCATTAACTCGCACAAGAACGCATTCAGGTCGAGTAGCTTCCAATTAAAAACCAGTCGGTCGTCTGTGCCAAACTTACCTTAGACACCAAATTGTTGAGTCAGAACCAATTGGGTTAGCCTACAATCCAGACTCTAACCTCTGAGCCTAATTAGGTCTTGCTTGATCGTGACTCGATCTTGACCCAGACTTAATCCTATTAGGCTGGTCAATTTAAGCATTGTTGATCCCATCTAACCAACTCTTGATTCGGTTTGATCAACCGCTTAGACCTAATTGAGCTACCCAAGCCCGAACCCAGTATTATGAATATGTCTTAGATCTGAAATTCTCAATTTTAGACCTAATTAATATTCCATAAACTTAATTCTTAATTAAGTTGGGTTCATAAACAAAATATGCACAATAAATCCTAGGGTTTCAGGATCTAGGGTTTTGCAGAAAGTAAGTTTTGGGTTTCTGATTAAGGACGAACACGCAGCACCCCTACACGTCATAAGAACACCCCATCGAATGGGAAGAGAGGGCCTTTAAACCCTTCTTCGTTCTTATGACCGGACGGCCAAGAGGAACGCCTTAATCAGGAACATTCAATACTACAAAACAATATCAGATCTATATCATATATCTCATATATAAAGTAGATCTAATCATGGCATATTTTGCATACATCTCATGTATCATAATCATGCATGTTTTCAGATCTAAATTATCTCATAATAATCTAAAAAATTAGATTTAAATTGATCTAATCAAAATAAATTCTAATCTAGACAATTATGTAGAACTATTCTACAACTAGTCTAGACATGCATCAATCATATCTCATATGATATTTAAAATTAAATAATTTTTATTTGCTGTTTATCAGATGTTATTATAACACTTATAATATCAGAAAATAGTAAATAAGAAGATCTAAAATATGATTTAATCAGATTAAATCAAAGACATGCAAAACTATTCTATAGAACTATTCTATTCTAGAACTAGTCATGCATATCTTCTTAATCTTAGATCCAAATCATTTAATTTTAATTTTTCTGATTTCAGATCTGATCACATCTCATGTGACATCTGAAATCACTTTATTTTCTAATTAAAATAAAATTAAAATCAGATCTAAACAATTTAGAACCATGGCTCTGATACCAGTTGAAGGGAAATCCTGATTTCCCGGTCCAGGTTCGTCCAGATCTGATCAGATCAAGAGATATATTTCAAAAATTTTTCTCTTGATCCCAATCAGATCTTGATATGTTTCAGATCTGATTCTTATTATTTTAATAAATAAAATAAAATAAGATAAATTAAATCAAATTTAATTTACCTGATTTGGGTAATCCTATTACCCTGTAGATGATCCTGATTGCAGCGGAAGGTTCTGGATCTAGCCACGCAAGCGCCTGGCCTCTACCGGTATCCACTCGGGTTGGATCTGGAGATCCTCTTCTTCTCTATCACACCTCCAAAAATCAGATCTGGATCTGATCTGGAGGATCTTCAAAACTCTTTTGAAGATCTGCAGTCGTCCTTTTGCAGCAGCGCAGCCTTCTTGCTTTTGATCGCCTTTCTTTTGATCTGAATCGCACCAACCTAAAGTCCAAAACTCTTTTGGACGTGGAGAGCAAGGGGAGAAGAGACTATGGCATGGAGGAAGGAGGGGAGAGGCAGCCTTGGGGCGTGGGAAATCTCAATTGAATTCATTTCATTAGAATTAGGGTTGGGCGCAGGGTCTTATTTATAGACCTAAGCTTGTGATCCAACTCCTCTTCCTCTCAACCAATCACAACCCTTTGTGAAATCAGATCTAAATCTGATTGGTTGGAATAGAGACCCCTGGATTCCTCCTTAGAGGGCGCCTAAGACCAGTCAAACTGGATTCTTAGTAGAACTCTGATTGGAATCCAAAAGGGAGGTGGAGTCCTTGTCCAACAAGGACTCCTAGGCGCCTCCTACTTGGGCTCACGCCACCCTAGGGTGGCGTGCGCCCTTCTCCTTGCCAGGTTCTGGCAGGGGGACAGGCCCCCACCAGCTCTCCAATAGGTGCATGACATGTGGTCAAAAGTCAAAGTGTCAATGGTCAACGTTTGACCAGTCAAAGGTAGACTTTTGACCAAAGTCAAAGAACAAGAAATGGCAGGTGACCAAAAATGGCAGGTAATGTCTTACAAATAAGACAACCTTTCTGACTTGGACAACCTCCAGTCAGACCATATGAAGGCCTCTGATTGAGCACAAACTCCTTTGGCTCAGTCAGGACAACTTATTTATGATAGTAAAAGAAGAACGTTAGGTTCAATCGAGTGCTAGCACGATTTCCTTGAACCTAATTGAATCTCATTCAGATCAATTGAACTAGATCAGTTCAATTGATGATCACCAGATTCAAACCCTTGTTTGTGTGACCCAGTTAGGTTCAGTTCTGTATGGTAATGGGATATGTCATGATCTCTATCATAGACATCATCGAAACTCCTTTCGATGGATCAGAACTCTTCTGATTCGAACAGCTAGAATGATCGATCATCTAAATCATTCTAATTGCTCCCAAAATCCACCAGTGACACCTAGCAGTATATGGTGGCAACCCATCAGAGCTGAATGCGAACCTCTTGGTGCAGCTACCTGTGTGATTAAGTTCTTCTATCTTGAGCCCCGATCAGATTAGGGTTAAGGTAAACTCGTCAAACCCTAGTCTCTGTCATATGATGTAATCATTCGATTCGAGTCCAATGTGAAAATCTAAATAGAAACTCTTTCTATTATTTCACTCTGCCATGGCCATGGGCTTCAGGACTTGATTCTCATGATTATCATAGGGCTGCTCCTCTACCACCGAGGTAGATAGATCCCATCTTGATGCAATCCAGTTCCTACAATGAACATGCTATAGCCAACATACACCTCAGGGTTCCATATGGCTAGGAGACCGAGTAATGGTGTAGTCAAACTATAACACCCTCAAGGTGAACTGCCGATGCATCTCAGGTCAAAGAACCAGACACACTACTGCAGCATCGAGTCAGTCATTGACGAGAAGGTAGACTTCCCTAATGACTACTCGAGGTGGTCACGCTCAGTGCCCTCGTTCTCTAACGAGTACCTGTACTCTCGCTCCGGTGTCTCCACACCGTAGACTCAAGACTCATCTACTAAAGAGAAGCGATCGTACACCAACCTTCCGGATCAATCACCATCCTCATGATGATCCTATGGTCGGGAGCTGTTTATGAGTTAATAATGATTATTCATGTCTTAAATTTTCAACTCTTGAAAATATGAATTATCATTACCATTAACTCAAAGGATGTATCACAGACACTAAATACACAGGTGTGATAGAAAATAACCCATTTCATTAATTATAGTCAAAATTACAATTTTGCCCCTAGAAGTGTATTACAAGTGTCAGCCAATTCTGGCTTCTACGGCACATATATCTAACATATGTGATAGAAAATAACCCATTTTATTGATTATATCAAAATTATAATTCTATTTCATGTTTAGCATAAGAAGGCTATGTAATTAGTTTTCTTAAGGACCATTGTAATATTCTTTATGAAAGAAATAAAATTGCAAGTGATTTTCTTATTAATGGTCTCTATCAGTTACATATTGATGTATCTATCTTTAATATCGAGCAAAATATGAATGCCATAAGATCAAAATGATTCAGGGATAGTCCAAATGATAGGTATATATGGCACCTAAGGCTAAGTCATATAGCAGAAGATAGGATTAACAAATTTGAGAAAATTGGGCTATTGAGTCCGTTGACTTTTGAGTCATATCCAATTTGTGAATCATGTCTTCATGAAAAAATGGCTAAGCTTTTTTTTGTAGGACATAGAGAAAGGGCCATGGAACTACTTGCTCTAGTACATACTGATGTGCGCGACCCATTTGATGTATCGGCTAGAGGCAACATTGACTACTTCATAATCTTTACCAATGATATATCTCGGTATGAATATGTGTATCTTATGAGATACAAGTTTGAAGCCTTTGAAAAGTTTAAGGAATTCAGACATGAAGTTGAAAAGCAAACTAAAAAATTCATTAAGATTCTTTGATCAGATCGAGGAGGTGAATATCTTAGTCAAAAATTCCTAAACTATCTCAAGCAAAATGGCATAGTCTCTCAATGGACTCCATCTAGAACACCTCAACTCAATGGAATTTCAGAATGGAGGAATTGGTCCCTATTAGATATGGTCCGATCCATGATGAGCTTCATAGACCTTTCTAATTTTCTTTGGGGACATAGTCTGTTAACTATTATATATTTACTAAATAAAGTTTTCTCTAAAACTGTTCCTACCACACCATATGAGATATGGCATGGTAAGAAACCAAGTCTGAGTCATCTTAGAATTTGGGGTTGTCCGACTCATATCAAAAGACAACAAGTGTCATAGGATATCCTAAAGAGTCATTAGGATATTATTTCTACATTCTAGAAGACCATAATGTGATTATGAGTCGGCAAGCCATTTTTCTTGAAAAATAGTTTATTCAAGATGGTGGCATTGGAAAGCAAATCAAGCTCGAGGAGAAAATCTCATAAGAGCAACGAGCTAAGGACCCTATGGAACCAAATCAGGTTGAGCCAATACAATCACTACCTCCTCCACCTTGTAGATCGAAAAGAATTTTCCATCCTCCTGAGAGGTACTTAGGTACTATTTCAGAGGAAGTAGAGAAAATATTCCTCGTGGGTAATGGGGTTCATGGACTCCATCTGAAATACCTCAACTCAATGGAATTTCAGAATAGAGAAATCGGATCCTATTAGATATGGTCCGATCCATGATAAGCTTCACAGACCTTCCTGATTTTTTTTTAGAGATATAGTCTGTTAACTGCTATATATTTACTAAATAAGATTTTCTCTAAAATTATTCCTACCATATCGTATGAGATATGGCATGGTAAGAAACCAAGTCTAAGTCATCTCAGAATTTGGGATTGTCCAGTTCATGTCAAAAGATAACAAGAGGACAAGTTAGACTATAGGTCCTTTAGAGCTTGATTTATAGGATATCCTAAAGAATCATTAGGATATTATTTCTACATTCTAGAAGACCATAATGTGATTATGAGTCGGCATACCATTTTTCTTGAAAAATAGTTTATTCAAGATATCGACATTGGAAAGCAGATCAAGCTCGAGGAGAAAGTCTCATAAGATCAACGAGCTAAGGATCCCATGGAACCAAATCAGGTTAAGCCAATATAATCACTACCTCCTCCACCCCATAGATCGAAAATAATTTTCCATCCTCCTGAGAGGTACTTAGGTACTATTTTAGAGAAAATAGAGAAAATGTTCATTGTAGGTAATGGATTTCATGGTGATGATCCCAAAACCTATGACGAGGCGAT
>QRFJ01003189.1:27682-51204 GCA_006176705.1 Cocos nucifera | reverse complement strand
CGATATCAGAATCGACTGCCGAGAAATGGTTAGAGGCATTTATGAAGTGTAGAAATTGACTCGATGCAACTCAAACCAAGTCTGAACCTTGGTAAGATTCATCAGAAAGGTATAGTACCTCGTATTGGGTGTAAATAGATTAACAAGAGAAAGATTTTGTGCAGATGAAAATGTGAGAAGACATTCAAAGCCTAGATTAGTGGCAAAAGGTTACTAGTCACATGAAAGCATAAAGTTAATGCAAGCCTGGGAAAGAAAAAACAAGAGGTCCATATAGGAACTAAGCAAGCCATCTCGGAGCTGGAATACTTCATTTTAAATGATGTAATCAAATTATTTGATTTCCATCAAGAACGAGGAGGGAATCATGTTTTAAAAAGGTGAGTGGAGTGCTATTGTCTTCCTCAATACTATACGTGGATGAATATCCTCCTTATGGAAATTGATATTTTCCATATTGAAACATAAGTTAAAATGTGGTTATCTAAAGAATTTTTCCATCAAAGACTAGGAGAAGGCATCCTTTATTCTAGGAAATTAAGGTTTATAGAATAGCCGAATAGGATGCTAGTCTTTCATAGAAAGATGTACATGGAGGAAGTGTAAAGAGGTTTAGCATTGAAAAAACTCCAAAGAGGGGATTGTAATCTGCTTCAGACATGGCATTCATCTCTCAAGAAAATATATCTCAAGCACAGTCCTGAGGAGATGAATGCATGAGCAATATCCCTTATGGCTTCAGCAATAGGGAGCCTCATGTATGCCATATTATAATTAGGCACGATTGTTATGGCATGATAGTGTTAGCTTCTCATTTCGTTGGTGAGTGTCACGAGCAGATTATTGTCGGATTGATTCCGGTGAATTTGTTACACTGGATTTTTTGTTGGAAATAGTGTATTTTTCCTTAAAGTTTATTCTTGATGTTAAAGGTAACTAAGGATATTTGTTGGATGTTTGTTATGCTTTGGTTAATTTTTGGAAATTTTCTCCAAGATCAGGGATATACAGACTCATATTTTATGTTCGATATAGATGATTGAAAGTCAACATCTGGGAGTCTAGGGATAGAGACATCTTGATCCAATCAGATCTGAAGGAACCTGACCCAGAAAATAGGATTTTTCCTTCATACCTGTAACTCTCACTCTGGTGTCTCTACAGAACCATAGACTTCCAAGACTCATCTATCCAAAAGAAGAGAATTGTATACCAATCTTCTGGATCAATCACCATTATCATGATAATCCTACGGTCGAGAGCATTTATGAGTTAATAATGAAAATTTATGTCTTAAGTTTTTAACTCTTGAAAATGTGAACTATCATTACCATTAACTCAAGGGATGTATCATAGACACACCCATTCAAATAGCACACTGTGATAGAAATAATTCCCATTTTATTATTTATAGTCAAAATTATATTTTTTCCTTAGGATGTGTAATTACAAGTGTCAGCCAATTTTGGCTTCTAAGCAAACGGAATACATATCTAACAAATTCCCACTTGAACCGCTAAAATGCAATTGGCTAGCAAATCTAAGTCATTTCAATCAAGATGGGTTTTCGATATTCTGCTGGCGCCAAATGACTTTATAAGTGGATCTGAGCAGGCATTGTATGGCAGAAGTTGACTCTCTTGACGCTCGACATAACCTTGCCTCGAGTATCGTAGATGATGTGGTATCGCTGCTACCGTTGGTGCTAAATTTTTGATGAGTATCTCAAGCTCCTTAGGCAAGGGCTATGGCGGCATATTATTGGCAATATAGGGATGGCATCTGATGCATCACCCCAATCTCTGGCGGCAAATTTTTTATACCAGAATGCCTCCTTCGCAGCTTCTGAAGCATGATGTATTCTGCTTTCATTATGGAATCTGCTATCACTATCTACTTGAAACTCTTTCAAAGCTGATAGTACCACATTACGCACAAACAGACTCCTAGATGTCGACTTCAAATGCATCTATATCAGACATAAACCTGAGTCTATTATACCCCTGGACTTGGAGTTCTCGCATTATCAAAGCACGCAACATATATCGCTTAGTTCTTCTCAAGTACTTAAGGTAAATTTCACAGAAGTCCAGTATTCTTCACTTGATTTGATTGATAATCTGCTTGTGACAACCTAAGCAATGGGCTATATCGAGGTCGTATATATAACAATGGCATACTATGAGGCTCCCTATTGCTGAAGGGCATAAGGGATCTTAGCTTATACATTCATTATCTCCTCAGGTTTGTTGGACACATTTTTTCGAGAGATGAAAGCCGATGTTTGAAAGCATACCAATCTCACTCTTGGAGTTTTTATGCTAAAAACTTTTTAGCACTTCGACTTCCTCTATGTAGCATCTCTTTGAAAGCCAGACCTAGCATACCTATTAGGTCTATCCTAATAGACCTTGATTCCTAGAATGAAAGATGGCTTCCGCCTAGGTCTTTCATGGAGAATTCCTTTAGAAAACCATATTTTAACTATGGTCATATGGAATATCATTTCCAATAAGAAGGATATCATCCACGTTTTACAGTCAATGAATGGTAGTGAATAATAAGTGCTCCCACTGATCCTTTAAAAATACACATGATTTCTCTTCATTTTTAATGAAACCAAATAATTTGATGCACATCATTAAAATGAGTATTCCAACTTTCGAGATGGCTTGCTTAAGTCGCATATAATTGTTGTGTGTTGTTGTTTGTGTATCGTTTTTGCTAGTGGTTGTGCATACTTTGTGATCAGTATCACTGAATGTGTAAGCCTAGCGGCTATTCCATATAGATATCTTCCTCAAAGGGTATCCATTTAAAGAATGCCATTTTCATCACATCACCATTTGCCATATTTCATATCAAAATAAGCTTGTAACAACAAGTAATGTGTGATAGATTTTAGCAAAATAGCTACTTAGTCGGAAATGGTATCCTGAATAGTCAATGCCTTCATGGTGACTATTAAACCCTTTTGCACTAATCTAGCTTTGAATGTCTCCATATTTTTCATCTAACACCATTCTTATTCTCTTATAGTGATCCATTTACAACCCAATAGGTACTTATACCTTCGATGGATATACCAAGGTCTAAACTTAGTTGTCTGTGCATCGAGTCAATTTCCTGACTTCATTGGCCTCTAACCATTTCTCGGATGTCGATATCTAATAATATCGGCCTTATCTAGGTTTTGGGAAATCATCATCACGAAGTCCATTACTTAAGCGATGAACATTTCCTCTAGCTTTCTCTGAAATAGTAACTAAGTACCTCTCAGGGAGATGGAAAATCATTTTTGAATCTACGAGGTGGATGAGGTAGGATTATATTGGCTTAACTATAATTTGACTCCAATGGGTCCCTTAGCTTCATTGCTCTTGTGAGACTTTTCTCCATCTAGCTTGATCTGGGCTTTTTCCAAATGCCGATATCTTGAATAAACTCATTTTTCAAAAAAAATTAGCATGCTGACTCATAATCACATTGTGGTCTTCTGGTAATTGTAGAGAATCAATATCCTAATGATTCTGTAAGAGGATATTCTATTAATCGAGCTCTTAAAGGAACCCTATAGTCTAACTTGTTTCGCTTGTTATCTTTTGACTGAGTCGCGCCACCAATCCCGCAAATTCTGAGATGACTTAGACTTGGTTTCTTACGCATGCCATATCTCATACGGTGTGGTAGGAATGATTTTTAGAAAAAACCTATCAGTAAATATATAGCAGTTTAACAGAGACCATAATCGCCATAAAAAAATTAAAAAAGTCTGTGAAGCTCATACATGGATCGGACGCATATCTAATAGGATCCGATTTCTCCATTCTGAAATCCCATTGAGTTGATGTGTTCCAGATGGAGTTCATTGAGAGACAATGCCATTTTGCCTAAGATAGTCCAAGACTTTCCAACTAAGGTATTCACCTCCTCGATCTGATCGAAGAATCTTAACTAGGTTTTTCAATTTGCTTTTCGACTTCAATGTCCTGAATTCTTTGAACTTTTCAAAAGCTTCAGACTTGTGTCTCATAAGATACACGTACCCATACTGAGATAATCATTGGTAAAGGTTATGAACTACTCAAAAGTTGCCCTCTGGCTGACAGCATCAAATAGGTCGGGCACACATCAGTATGTACTATGGAGGGCAAGTAGATCATGGCTCCTTTCCCATGTCCTCAAAAGGAAGTCTTAGTAATTTGCCAATGAAGAACATGAATTCATAAAATTGGATATGACTTGGAAGTCAACGGATTTTAATAGCCGCCAATTTTCTCCAAAATTTTTAACTCTATCTCCTACTATATGACCTAGCCTTAGGTGCCATAGATACCTATCATTTGGACTATCCCTGGGTCATTTTGATCTTATGGCATTCACAATTTTGCTCGATAGTAAAGATAGATACATCAATATGTAACTGTGATGATCGTTAATATCCTTAGTTCTTCTCAAAGAGGTGACTTAAAAACGAATACATTTGTCAATTAGTTATGTTGCCATTGTCTATTTAAAACACTATTTAATATTATGACTGATATTCGGTCTCTGCTTGTTAAGAAAGAGACCATAATATACAATCTCACGTCCTCTACTAGTTGGCTATAGGAAGACTCAATAAAAATTAGAACAATTCCAGTGATTTCTCCTGTGGTACATATGCATGGCATAATCTGAGGCAGGGTCTAGGTCCACTATTGCAGAAGCCCATATGGATATCAAATTGAGCTCTCCATAAGTACTGCGTTTAATACTTATCTTTACCTCAGGTTGCTAGCGAAATGGAGATGACCAGCTATCTGTAACGTGGAAAGGAGAAGTATCCAAGTGTGTTTCGCCCATAAAGGGCCTAAATTTGGAATGCCCACACTCTTGCTATCTTAGAGTCTGTTCACTTTACCTCAATGCACGTAGGTCTTATCTAGATACTTTCACCATTCCTCCTTATCAATGTACACCTCGCTGTTATTTTCTGTCTAAAAAGACCCTGTCAGCATTCACGTAAAGTTGGCATACGGATCGCATGCAACTAGAACCAGAGTCGCAACGCTCATACCAAACTGTGAAATATTGCATCTGAAGAAGATAAAACAGACAGAGATAATGCAGTGTTCAACCTATATGGATAATATTGCAGTGCATCATATCCGAGTCTGAAATTAGGCTTTTAGTATCAAACCCTCTCATCATCATTTTGACGGTGGTATTGTGCATAAGTGGTGTATAAGAATCATTCACCCAAAGTTAGACGAGCGAGCATGATGAATCACGACTCTAGAATTTGGTTATCAGAATATATCACTGAGGAAGACAACAGCGCTCCCACCTGACCCTTTTATACATGGTTCTACTTTCATTTTTGATGAAACCAAACTTTTTGAATCACATCATTGAAACGAGATATGGTCTAACTAAGCACTGCTATCCGAAGGTGGCTTGTTTTAAGTTCCATATAGGTGGACACAAAATTTTATCAAATGTCTTGCAGACTCCTAGAGTGATCAGTATCACTGGAATGTGAAACCTAGCGGCCTGTTCCATATAGGATATCTTCCTCAAAATGATAAATCCAAAATTAAGGAAATGTGCGTTTTCACGTCGCGCTTTAATTTTCTACCTTGCTATAATTATCATAATATTGAGAATGTAGTAGAGACTATCATAACAGCATGTACTGGTCAATGTATAGCCGATGCCAATTGATTTTGGCAAGTATGTCTAAACGGGAAAATGGATTAAATCTGATTAGTCAATGCCTTCACGTTGATATAAACTTTTAGCCACGATTAAACTTAAGCCTTGAATTGTTCTCTCACTATTTTCCATATATCGTATATCTAATTACTATTTACTAGTGTAGTAAGATAAACTATTTACAACTCCCAATTATATTAGGAAACTATTATGAAATAGAGCTCCCTTCTGTGGATCTCCGAAGCCGTCCAGAGCGTTGTGTTTGAGTTAGATCGAGTTCACGATCATCTACAATGTAGTGGAGACTTTCGAGTTGATTCAAGTCACAATTTTCTACCGAGGTAAGATTAGTTCGATGTAACATATCTGATATCAGCGTTCATTGCTTTATTTAGTGTATTTATGGGATCATATGCACTCTTGATTTAGATGATGTAGCACGAATCATACCTAGCTGAGGAACAATTTCTCTGAACACGTCATTGCACGCATGAAGTACTAATAACGGATACTTCTCTCTTCAGGTATCTTTCAGGGGGATAGACGAATAAGGACATTCAGGCCGCGGAAACTCTCCGATCTAGCGGACGCGCACCGAGGTGTCGGAGTAGTCAAATAAAGAGAGGTATAGGCTCATTTGTCTGTCGATGACTGTTTGACCTCTTGTAACTATAAGATTGGCTTCAATGGTGTGTCCCCTGGTTCTTATTTGACCCTTAGAGGTCCAATCTTGCCGTATCGTCTCCTTCAGCCTTGAGGGTGGTTATAGTTTGACTACACCATGACTCGATCTAGCCTCTTTCTACCCTATTGTTAAGACGCTTTCTCATATGCCCGAGTGGATACTGGTAGAGGCCAAGCGCTTGCGTGGCTAGATCCAGAACCTCAGGGCTTCAGCAAGATCATCAATGGGTAATCAGATTACCCAGAATCAAGGTAAAATTAATTAGATTTAATTTAATTTAATTTTTTTATTTATTAAATCATAAAATTAGATCTGAAAAGTATCATATCTGATTAGGATCTAAGAGAAAATTTTTAAAATATGCCTCTCGATCCAATCAGATCTGAACGAGCCTGATCCGGAAAATTCAAGATTTCTCCTTCAACTCCTGGGATCTGATACCAGTTGAAGGAAAAATCCTGAATTTTTTGGATCAAATTCTTATTAAATTTATTTAGATCTAATTTAATCTGATAAATTAGTAATTTCAGATATCACATGAGATGTGATTAGATCTAAAATTAAAAAATTAAAATTAATAAATCTAGATCTAGAATGTATGAGATACATAACTAGACTAGGAATAGAATTATTCTATGTGTAGTCTAGTATAATCATAATTTTAATTTGATTAAATATAATTTTTTGATCTATTTATTTTTTTATTTTCTGATATTATAAATATTATAATCAGATCAAAAAATAGAAAATAAATTAAATTTAATTTGTTCATATGAGATATGATAGTTGCATGCTTAGACTAGTTGTAGAATAGTTCTACAAATAGATCTAGATTGAATTTTATTTGATAAGATCAAATTTAAATTTAATTTTTTAGATGATTATGAGATAATTTAGGTCTAAAAAACATGCATGCATGATACATGAGATGTATGCAAAACATGTTTTAATTAGATCAATTTTCTTATATGAGATATATGCTTAGATCGAATTAGTTTTTGTAGATTAGTTGTATTTCTGATTAAGGCATTCTCCTTGGCCGTCCGATCATAAGAACAAAGTAAAGCTTAAAAACCCTCTTCTCCCATTCAATGGGGTGTTCTTATGATGTATAGGGGTGCTGCCCGTTCATTCTTAATCAAAAATTGAAAACTTACTTTCTGCAAAACCCTAGATCCTGAAATCCTATGATCTTATTTGCATGTTTTGTCTTTAAACCCTAAACTTAATTAAGAATTAAGAATATAAAACATATTAGGTCTAAAATTAAGAATTTTCATATCTAAGACATGTTCATAAAATTGGGTTCGAGCTTGGAAAACTCAATTAAGTCTAGCGGTTGATCAAATCGAATCAAGAGTTGGTTAGATAGGATCAACAATGCTTAAATTGACCAGCCTAATAGGATTAAGTCTGGGTCAAGATCGAGTCACATGAAGTGATCGATCAAGCTAAGACCTAATTAGGCTCAGTGGTTAGAGTCTAGATTGTAGGCTAATCCGATTGATTCTGGCTCAACAATTTGGTGTCTAAGGTAAGTTTGGCAAATACGATCGACTGATTTTTAATTGAGAGCTACTCGACTCGAATGCATTCTTGTCAAGTTAATGGCATATCCCTTCCATCGATCTCACTTACCTGGCCATGTTTGTTGACTCAATTCTGATCTGAGATGGTCAATAATCCGAGCTAACCCATGCCACTAGGTTAGTCATAATGGTTATGACTATGTCAAGTCTAGTTTAATGAGACCTAAATCAAATCTCCCTAAGAAATGATTAAGTCTAAGGTCTTCCATCATTGTAGATGTATGGGCCCTTCCCAAGGTTGATTGTTCTCGGCTAGTTCCGGTGGCTCAGTTGCATCAGAAAGATGCAACCATGTCTATTAGGCATTGGATGCTACGGGCTGAAGGATGAATTGGGCTCAATATTTTAGATACAGTGAGAGACCCAATTAGGAATCCAATCTATGCAAATGATGGATCTGACTTAACTAAGAAGTGGATCAATATTCTAGACATGGTGAGATTCATGAATTAAAGATCAAGATTGGGTGCATCATGATTAGAGAATCATTGAACAAGAGTTGTTCACTCATTGGCTAGTCCATCACCAATAACTGTTAGGTGAGATGATGAGTCAGTTGGTGGGATCACACCACCCACTAGAAATCAGTAATCGTGGAGATTTTTGCATCTCTATAGAGGAAGTGTAGAGATCTGAGAAAATAGTGGGAGCTAATTTATTTTAAAATAAAATTCCTAAATAAATTGGTTAAGTCTTAATTATAATATCTAACTAGAAACTTTGACTTTCTATAGGAAAATATCTGCATCCAATCCACTAGCACGAATCTTGGACACCCATAGACTGACTGGATCAAATTACAAGGATTGGTTCAAAAACTTCAAAATCATTTTAGGTTTCCAGAAGTTAACTCATGTATTAGACCAGGATCCTCCCACCTTACCAGCCCATCCATCTGCTGAATAGAGAGTATCTCTAGATAAGTGGACTGACGAAGATAACAAGGCCAGATATTACATGTTAGGCTCGATGTCTGATGAACTTCAGCACCAACATGAAGATATCAGGACTGCTCACCAAATGTTGGCTCATCTATAGGAGATGTTTGGTGAACAGAGTCGCGCAGCCAAGTATCAAGTCACTAAATGATTGTTCAAGGCTAAGATACGTGATGGGCAGTCAGTCTAAGATCATTGTCTGATGATGATCAAGGACATGGAAGAGCTTGAGAAGCTCGGAGTGAGGTTGGACTTGGATCTACAGAATGATATAATTTTGCAATCCTTGACTGATGCGTATGGAAAGTTCATCATGAACTACCATATGCATAAACTTCAAAATTCCTTGGCCGAACTTATGAACATGCTGGTTACCGCTGAGCTTTCTATGAAAGGTTCTAAAGGCTCAGTGCTTGCTATGGAATGGACTTCTTCCAAGAGAAAGTCTTTTGGAAAGAAGAAAAGTCTATGAAAAAGTAGAAGATGGAAGGAGGAAAGAAGAAAAAGGCAGAGCTGAAGAAGAAGCCACAGACAAAGAAAAGTATTTTCAATGCAACAATGACGGCCACTGAAAGCGGAACTACCCTACTTACCTGGCCACCCTAAAGAAGAAGGAGGCAGGTCCTTCTGGAGGTATGCTCGTTATTGAGTCTAACCTTATGATTTCTTCTGCATCCAGTTGGGTGCTTGACTCTGGTTCTAGTGCTCACTTGTGCACTTCTATGCAGGGTCTTGAGGATAGCAGGAGGCTGAGGGATGGTGAGATGATCCTGCGCATCAAAAATGGAGCAAGAGTTGCTACCGTGGCCATGGGAACATACCCTCTTCGACTACCATCTGGTTTAGACTTAGTATTAAAAGACTGTTATTATGTGCCTACAACAAGCAGAAATTTGATTTCTATTTCTTGCTTAGCAGTAGAAGGCTATGTAATTAGTTTTCTTAAGGACCATTGTAATATTCTTTATGAAAGAAATAAAATTGCAAGTGGTTTCCTTATTAACGGTCTTTATCAGTTACATGTTGATGTATCTATTTTTAATTTCGAGCAAAATATGAATGCCATAAAATCAAAATGTCCTAGGGATAGTCCTAATGATAGGTATCTATGGCACCTAAGATTAGGTCATATAGCAGAAGATAGGGTTAACAAATTAGAGAAAATCGAGCTATTGAGTCCGTTGACTTTCGAGTCATATCCAATTTGTGAATCCTATCTTCATGGCAAAATGACTAAACTCCCTTTTGTAGGACATGGGGAAAGGGCCATGGATCTTCTTGCCCTAGTACATATAGATGTGTGCAGCCCATTTGATGTACCGGCTAGAGGCAACTTTGTCTACTTCATAAACCTTTATCGATGATTCATCTAGGTATGCGGTATGTGTATCTTATGAGACACAAGTCTGAAGCTTTTGAAAAGTTCAAAGAATTCAGACATGAAGTAGAAAAGCAAATTGAAAAATCCTTTAAGATTTTTCGATCAGATCGAGGAGGTGAATACCTTAGTCGAGAATTCCTAAACTATCTCAAGGAATATGGTATAATCTCTCAATGTAGTCCATCTGAAACACCTCAACTCAATGGGGTCTCAGAATGGAGGAACCGGATCCTATTAGATATGGTCCGATCCATGATGAGTTTCACAGACCTCCCAAATTTTCTTTGGGGATACTGTTTGTTAACTGCAATATACTTACTAAATAGGGTTCCTTCTAAAACCATTCCTACCACACCGTATGAGATATGGCATGGTAAGAAACCAAGTCTGAGTCATCTCAGATTTGGGGTTGTCCAGCTCATGTCAAAAGACAACAAGCGGACAAGTTAGACTTTAGGTCCTTTAGAGCTCGATTCATAGGATATCCTAAAGAGTCATTAGGATATTATTTCTACATTCCAGAAGAGCACAATATGGTTGTGAGTCGACATACCATTTTTTTTGAAAAATAATTTATTCAAGATGGCGGCATTGGAAAGCAAATTGAACTCAAAGAGAAAGTCTCACAAGAGCAACGAGCTAAGGACCAAATGGAACCAAATGAGGATAAGCCAATCGATACACTACCTCCTCTACCTCATAGATCGAAAAGGATTTTCTATCCCTCTGAGGGGTACTTAGGTACTATTTCAGAGGATGTAGAGAAAATAATCCTCGTAGGTAATGGGATTCATGGTGATGATCCCAAACCTATGATGAGGTGATATCAGATACCGACTCTGAGAAATGGTTAGAGACAATGAAGTCAGATATTGACTCGATGCACTCAAACCAAGTCTAGACCTTGGTAGATCCACCAGAAGGTATAGTACCTATTGGGTGTAAATGGATCTACAAGAGAAAGATTGGTACAGATGAAAATGTGGAGACATTCAAGGCTAGATTAGTGGCAAAATGTTATAGTCAATGCGAAGGCATTGACTATCAGGATACCTTTTTGCTAGTAGCTATGCTAAAATTCATCCGTACATTATTTGCTTTGTAGCCTATTTTGATTATAAAATATAATAAATGGACGTGAAAACAGCATTCTTAAATGGATATCTTGAAAAGATATCTATATAGAATAGCCACTAGGTTTCACATCCAATGATCATGATCACAAGGTATGCAAGCTGCAAAGATCCATATATGGACTTAAGCAAGCATCTCAGAGCTGGAATACTCATTTTAATGATGTGATCAAAATGTTTAGTTTCATCAAAAATGAGGAGGAGCCATGTGTCTTCAAAAAGATCAGTGGGAGCGCTATTGTCTTCCTCATATTGTACGTGGATGACATCCTCCTTATTAGGAATGATATTCTCATGTTGACCATAGTTAAAATGTGGTTATCTAAAGAATTCTCCATCAAAGACCTAGGAGAAGCATCCTTTATTCTAGGAATTATGGTCTATAGAGATAGACCGAATATGATGCTAGGACTTTCACAGAAGATGTACATAGAGGAAGTGCTAAAGAGGTTTATCATAGAAAACTCTAAAAGAGGTTTGGTACCCTTCAGACATGGCATTCATCTTTCCAAGAAGATGTGCCCCAGCACACCTGAGAAAATAGAATGCATGAGCAAGATCCCTTATGCTTCAATAATAGGGAGCCTCATGTATGCCATGTTATGTACATGACCTGATATAGCCCATGCTGTGAGTGTCACGAGTAGATATCAGTTGAATCCAGGTGAAGAACACTGGACTTCTATGAAGTGTATCCTTAAGTACTTGAGAAGAACTAAGGATATGCTATTGGTCTTTGGTAATGGAGAACTCCAAATCCAGGGATATACAGACTCGGATTTTATGTCTGATGTAGATGATCGAAAGTTGACATCTAGGAGTTTGTTTTTGAGCAATGGTGGAGCTGTCAGTTGGAAAAGTTCCAAGCAGACAGTGATAGCTGATTACACCATGGAAGTAGAATACATTACTATCTCGGAGGCTGCAAAGGAGGCATTCTGGTATAAGAAGTTTGCCGTAGAGATCGGAGTGATGCCATCAGATGCCATTCCTCTATACTGCGACAACAATGGTGCCATAGCCCATGCTAAGGAGTCGAGGTCTCATTAGAAATCCAAGCACATCGAGCGGCGATATCACCTCATCCGCGATTATCTCGAGAAAGGTTACGTCGAGGTCAAGAGAGTTGACTCTACAGACAATGCAGTGGATCCGCTTACAAAGCTATTGGGCCAGCAGAAGATCGAAATCCATCTTAAGAAGATGTGACTTAGATTTGTAGCCAATTGACTTTAGATCAAGTGGAAGTTTGTTAGATATATGTGTGCCCTAGAAGTCAGAATTGGCTGACACTTATAATACACTTCTAGGAGGCAAAATTATAATTTTAACTATAAATAATAAAATATATTATTTTCTATCACATATGTATATTTAGTGTTTGTGATACATCCTTTGAGTTAATGGTAATGATAATTCTTATTTTCTAGAGTTGAAAATTTAAGACAAGAATTTTTATTATTAACTTATAAAATACTCCTGATCGTAGGATCATCATGAGGATGGTGATTGATCCGAAAGGTTAGTGTACAATCGCTTCTTTATAATAGATGAGTCTTGAGTCTATGATGTAGAGAAATTGGAGTGAGAGTATAGGTACTCGTTAGAGGATGAGGGCACTGAGCATGACCACCTCGAGTAGTCATAAGTCTACCTTCTCATCGATGATTGACTCGAAGCTGCAGTGGTGTGTCTGGTTCTTTGACCTGAGGTGCATCGATAGTTCACCTTGAGGGTGTTATAGTTTGACTACACATGACTCGGTCTCCTAGCCATTTGGAATCCTAAGGTGTATGTTGGCTATAGCATGTTCATTGTAGGAATTGGATTGCACCAAGATGGAATCTATCTACCTCGGTAGAAGAGGAGCAGCCCTATGATGATCATGAGAATCAAGTCCATAAGTCCATGGCCATGGCAGAGTGTGAAATAATAGAAAGAGTTTCTATTAAGATTTTCACATCGGACTTGAATCGAATGATTAAATCATATGATAGAAATTAGGGTTTGACGAGTTCACCTTAACCCTAATCTGATCGGGGCTCAAGATAGAAGAACTTAATCACATAAGTAGCTGCACCAAGAGGTTCATTTTTAGTTTTGATGGGTTGCCAACCATATACTGCTAGGTGTCACTGGTGGATTTTGGGAGCAACTAGAATGATTTAGATGATCGATCATTCTAAGTTATCTGAATCAGAAGAGTTCTGATCCATCGAAAGGAGTTTCGATGATGTTGATGATGGAGATCATTACATATCCCATTACCATACAGAACTGAATCTAACTGGGTTACACAAATAAGGGTTTGGATCTGGATATCATCAATTAGACTAATCCAGTTTAGTTAATTTGAATAAGATTCAATTAGGTTCAAGGAAATCATGCTAGCACAGGATTGAGCCTAACATTCTCCTTTTTCTTATCATAAATGTTGTCCTGACTGAGCCAAATGAGTTTGTGCTCACTCAAGTACCTTTACCTGATCTGATTGGAGCATGTCCAAGTCAGAAAATGGTTGTCTTAATTTATGAGATAAATTTGAGACAACACCTACCATTTTTCGTCACCTGCTAATTCTTATACTTTGACTTGGTCAAACATTGACCTTTGATCCTTAACATCTGCCCATGTGTCATACACTTATTGGAGAGCAGATAGGAGCTTGTCCCCTCTCTAAAAATTGAAAATAAGGGGGTGCATGCCTAGGATGGCGTGCGCCCATGGATAGGGACACCTGGAGTCCCATACGGATGGGACTCCAGGTTGCTTCTTGGATTCAAACTAGGTGACCCTTACCTATAGACTTTGACCAGTCTTAGGTGCCACCTTAGGATGAATCTATGGGTCTCTCATCTGATTGGATCAGATGATGTCATCCCATCAATCAGATTTAGACTTGATTGTACGAAGCAATGTGATTGGCCAGGGTGATGTGGCACTACATGGCGCAACAGAGTCTATATAAAGACCTATCTGTGCCCACTTTTTTAAGAGTTCCTCTTAGCCCATACCCTAAGGCTCCTCCTCTCCCTCCTCCATGCACCTTTCTGATCCTCTCTCTCCTCTCCATGCCCATGGCAGTTGGGCTTCAGATTAGTGTGAGTCAGGCAAGAAAAGGCTGACGGAAAAGGAAGAAGGCAGCACTACTGCAGAGATGATGGGTGATCTTTAGAAGAAGTTTTGAAAATCCTTCAAATTAGATCCAGATCTAATTTTTAGAGAAAAGAAAGAGAAGGAGAAGATCTCCATATCCAACCTGAGTGGATACCGGTAGAGGCCAGGCGCTTGCGTGGCTAGATCCAGAGCCTCAAGGCTTCAGCAAGATCATCAATGGATAATCAGATTATCCAGAATCAAGATAAAATTAATTAGATTTAATTTAATTTAATTTTTTTATTTATCATATCATAAAATTATATCTAAAAAGTGTCAGATCTGATTAGGATCTAAGACCCTGCATAGAAGTGCACAAATGAGCACTAGAACTAGAGTCAAGCATCCAACTGGATGCAGAAGAATCCATAAGGTTAGATTCAATAATGAGCATACCTCCAGAAGGACTTATCTCCTTCTTATTCTTTAGGGTGGCCAGGTATGTATGACAGTTCCGCTTTCAGTGGCCATCAGTGTTATAATGAAAATACTTTTCTTTGTCAGTAGCCTTCTTTTTCAGCTCAGCCTTCATTTTCTTTCCACCTTCCACCTTCTGCCTTCATTTTCTTTTCAAAAGATTTTTCCTTAGAACAAGTCCATTCCATAGCAAGTACTGAGCCTTTAGAATCTTTCATAGAAAGCTCACCAGTAACCAACACATTCATAAGCTCGATCAGAGTATTCTGAAGTTTAAGCATATGGTAGTTCATGATGAATTGTCCATATGCATTAGTCATGGATTGCAGAATTATATCATTTTGTAGATCCTGGTCTAACTTCACTCCGAGCTTCTCAAGCTCTTTTAAGTCCTTAATCATCATTAGATAATGATCTTGGACTGACTATCCATCACGTATTTTAGCCTTAAACAGTCGTTTAGTGACCTGATATTTGGCTGCATGACTCTGTTCACCAAACAACTCTTACAGGTGAGCCAACATTTGGTGGACAGTCTTGATATCTTCATGTTGGCACTGAAGCTCATTAAACATCAAGCCCTTTATGTAGTATCTGACCTTGTTATCTTCATTTGTCCATTTATCAAGAGACGCTCTCTATTCAGCAGACAGATAGGCTGGTAAGGTGGGGGGATCCTGGTCCAATACATGAGTTAACTTTTTGAAATCCAAAATAATTTTAAAGTTTTGGAGCCAATCCTTATAATTGGATTCGGTCAGTCTATGGGTGTCCAGGATACGAGCTAGTGGGTTGGATGCAGACATTTTATTTTTCTGTAGAGAGTCAAAGTTTCTAGTTAGATTTTATAATTAAGACTTGACCAATTTATTTAGGAGTTTGATTTTTAAATAAATTAGCTTCCACTATTTTCTTCGGATCCCTACACTTTCTCTGTAGAGATACGAAAATCTCTATGATTAATAATTTTTAGTGGATGGTGCAGTCCCACCAACTAACTCATTACCTCATCTAACAGTTATTGGTGATGGCTTAGCCAATGAGTGAACAACTCTTGTCCAATGATTCTCTAATCATGGTGCACCCAAGCTTGGTCTCTAGTTCATGAATCTCACCATGTCCAAAATATTGATCCACTTCTTAGTTAAGTCAGACCCATCATTTGTATAGATTAGATTCTTAATTGGGTCTCCCACCATATCTGAAATATTGAGCGCAATCCATCCTCCAGCCCATAGCATCCATTGCCTAATAGACATGGTTGCATATTTCCAGTGCAACTGAACCACTGTGACCAATCGAGAATAATCAACCCTGGGAAGGGTCTGCATATCTACAATGATGGAAGACCTTTTAATCTTTTCATTAGGAGATTTGATTTAGATCTCTTTAAACTTGACTTGACATAGCCATAACCATTATGACTAACCTAATGACATGGGTTAGCTTGGATTATTAGTCACCTTAGATCAGGACTGAGCCGATAAATATTGCAAATAAGTGAGATCGATGGAAGGAATATGCCATTAACTCGATAAGAATGCATTCAAGTCGAGTAGCTTTCAATTAAAAGCCAGTCGATCGTATCTGCCAAACTTATCTTAGATACCAAATTATTGAGCCAGAACTAATCGGGTTAGCCTATAATCCAGACTCAAACCACTGAGCCTAATTAGGACTTAACTTGATCGATTACTTATGTGACTCGACCTTGACCCAGACTTAATCCTATTAGGCTGGTCAATTTAAGTACTCTT
This sequence comes from Cocos nucifera, assembly GCA_006176705.1. Taxonomy (NCBI): domain Eukaryota; kingdom Viridiplantae; phylum Streptophyta; class Magnoliopsida; order Arecales; family Arecaceae; genus Cocos; species Cocos nucifera. Next base: position 34,451 of record QRFJ01003189.1, on the reverse strand, counting down.
GATCTCATCTAACCGACTCTTGATTCAGTTTGATCAACCGCTAGACCTAATTGAGCTACCCAAGCCCGAACCTAATTTTATGAATATATCTTAGATTTGAAAATTCTTAATTTTAGATTTAATATATTTCATAATCTTAATTCTTAATTAAGTTTAGGGTTCATAAATAAAATATGTAAATAAAATTCTAGGATTTCAGGATCTAAGATTTTGCAGAAAATAAATTTTTGATTTTTGATTAAGAATGAACGTGCGGCACCCCTATACATCATAAGAACACCTTATTGAATGGAAGGAGAGGGCCTTTAAATCCTTCTTTGCTCTTATGACCGGATGATCAAGGGGAATGCCTTAATCAGAAACATAATGAATCTACAAAACTAGTTAGATCTACATTATATATCACATATAAAAATTGATCTAACTTAAAAATATATTTTGCATAAATCTCATGTATGATATCATGCATGTTTTTAGATCTAAATTATCTCATAAATATCTAAAAAATAAAATTTAAATTTGATCATATCAAATTAAATTTATTCAAGACAACTTTGAAGATCTATTCTATAACTAGTCTAAACATGCATCAATCATATCTCATGTGAACAAAATTAAATAAATTTATTTTCTATTTCTTAGATCTAATTATAATATTTATAATATTAAAAAATAAAAAATAAATAGATCTAAAAATTATAATTAATCAAATTAAAATTATGATGATGTTAGACTACACATAAAATAATTCTATTCCTAGTCTAGTCATGCATCTCATACATCTTAAATCTAAATTATATAATTTTTAATTTTTAGATTTTAGATCTAATCACATCTCATGTGACATCTGAAATCATCTAATTATTAAATTAAAATTAAAATAAAATTTGATCTAATGAATTTTTTGGAACCTGGCTCTGATACCAATTGAAGAAAAAATCCTATTTTCCAGGCCAGGTTTATTCAGATCTGATTAGATCAAGAGAGATATTTCAAAAAAATTTTATCTTAGATCCAAATCAAATATGAGACTCTTCAAATCTAATCTTATTGATCTAATAAAATAAATAAAATTAAATTAAATTAAATCTAATTTAATTATATTTTTGTTATGGGTAATCCTATTACCCTATGATGATCCCAATATTTGCCCGAGGTTCTGGATGTAGCCACACAAGCGCCTAGCCTTAACCAATATCCAATTGGACAAGATCTAGAGATCTTCTTCTTCTCAATCTATCTTTCAAAAATTAGATCTGAATCTGATCTTGAAGTCTTCAAAATGGCTTTTGAAGAACAGTCGTTATCTCTTGCAGCAGTGCTGCCTTCTTCCTTTCTTGTCATCTTTTTCTTGCTTGGATCGCACCAAACTCGAAACCAAAAACTCTTGGATGTGGACAGGAGAGAGAGGACCTAAAGGTGGCATAGAGAGAAAGAAAGACAAGCTTTATGGCATGGGCAAAGGATAGAAGCTCTGAATTCTAGGCACAGACAAGGTTTATATAGACCCTATTGTGCCATGCAGTGCCACATCATCCTAGCCAATCATGGCTCTTTGTGCAATCAGATCTAAATCTGATTGATGGGATGACATCATCTGATCCAATCAGATTAGAGTCCCTCATAAACCTCCTTAGGTGGTGCCAAGATTGGTCAAATAGGACTCCCTGGTGCCACCTAATTTGAAATCATGAAGCAACCTGGGGTCCCATCTGTATGGGACTCTAGGTGTGATCCTCATGGGGCACATGCCTCCCTAGGCATGCACCCTCTCTTTCTAATTTTTAGCAGGAAGACAAAGCCCCATGTTCTCTCCTATGGGTGCATGACACATAGGCAGATGTCTAAGTATCAAAGGTCAACATTTAACCAAAGTCCAAGAACAAGATTTAGTATGTGACAGAAAATGGTAGGTGTTGTCTCAAATTTATCTCATAAATTAAGAGAATCCTTTTCTAACATGGACAAGCTCCAGTCAGACCAAGTAAAGGTTCCTAAGTGAGCCCAAATATATTTAGCTCAATCGAGACAAGCTTTAATAATTGTTAAAGGTGAATATTAGACTTAATCATGTGCTAGCACAATTTTCTTGAACCTAATTGAATCTTATTCAAATTAATTGAATAGGGTTAGTCCAATTGATGATATCAAGATCCAAATTCTTGTTTGTGTGATCTAGTTAGGTTTAGTTCTGTATGGTAATGGGATACGTCGTGATCTCTATCATCGACATCATCGAAAAATCTTTCGATGGATCAGAGCTTTTTTAATTCAGACAACTAGTATGATCGATCATCCAAATCATTCTAATTGCTCCTAAAATTCACTAGAGACACCTAGCAGCATATGGTGGCAACCCATTAGAACTAAAAATGAACCACTTGGTGCAGTTACCTATGTGCTAAAGTTCCTTTATCTTGAGCTCCTGATTGGATTAGGATTAAGGTGATCTCATCAAACCCTAATTTCCATCATATAATTTAATCATTTGATTCAAGTCCAATGTGAAAATCCTAATAGAAACTCTTTCTATTATTTCACTCTACCATGGCCATGGGCTTATGAACTTGATTCTCATGATCATCATAGGGCTGCTGCTCTTCTACCGAGGTAGATAGATCCCCTATTAGTGTAATCCAATTTCTACGATGAACATGCTATAGCCAAAATACACCTTAGGATTTTGAATGTCTAGGAGACCAAGTTATGGTGTAGTCAAACTATAACATCCTCAAGGTGAATTATCAATGCACCTCAGATCAAAGAACCAGACATATTACTACAGCTTCGAGCCAGTCATCGATGAGAAGGTAGACTTCCTGATGACTACTCGAGGTGGTCATGCTCAATGCCCTCGTTCTCTAATGAGTATCTGTACTCTCGCTCTGGTGTCTCTACACCATAGACACAAGACTCATCTACCCTAAAGAAGCAATCATACACCAAACTTCTAGATCAATCACCATCCTCATGATGATCCTATGGTCGAGAGCATTTTATGAATTAATAATAAAAATTCATGTCTTAAATTTTTAACTCTTGAAAATGTGAACCATCATTACCATTAACCCAAAGGATGTATCACAAACACTTTCAAATACACATTGCGATAGAAAATAATCCATTTTATTATTTATAGTCAAAATTATAATTTTGCCCTTAGATGTGTATTAAAAGTGTCAGCCAATTCTGGCTTCTAGGGCAACATATCTAATAAGGTACTCGTTAGAGAACGAGGGCACTGAGCGTGATCCCCTCGAGCAGTCATGAGAAAGTTTACCTTCTTATCAATGACTGGCTCAAAGCTGCAGTAGTGTGTCTAATTTTTTGACCTGAGGAACATCGACAATTCACCTTAAGGGTGTTATAGTTTGACTACACCATAACTCGATCTACTAACCATTCAGAACCCTGAGGTGTATGTTGGCTATAGCATGTTCATTATAGAAATTGGATTACACCAATAGAGGATCTATCTACCTCGATAGAAGAGGAGTAGCCCTATGATGATCATGAGAATCAAGTCCATAAGCCCATGGCCATGGTAGAGTGAAATAATAGAAAGAATTTCTATTAGGGTTTTCACATTGGACTTGAATCGAATGATTAATTCATATGATGAAAATTAGGATTTGACGAGATCACCTTAACCCTATTCCAGTTGGGACTCAAGATAGAAGAACTTAATCACACAGATAACTGCACTGAGAGGTTTGCTTTCAATTCAGATGGGTTGCCACCATATGCTGCTAGGTGTCATTGGTGGATTTTGGGAGCAATTAGAATGATTTGGATAATCGATCATACTAGTTGTCTGAATTAGAAAAGCTCTGATCCATCGAAAGGTATTTCGATGATGTCAATGATAGAGATCATGACATATCCTATTATCATACAGAACTAAACCTAACTAGGTCATACAAATAAGGATTTGGATCTAGATATCATCAATTAGATTAACCCAGTTCAATTGATTTGAATAAGATTCAATTAGGTTCAAGAAAATCATGCTAGCACACGATTGAGCCTAATGTTCTCCTTTAATAATCATTAAAGCTTATCTTGACTAAGCCAAATGTGTTTGGGCTCACTCAGAAACCTTTAATTGGTCTGACTGGAGCTTGTCCAGGTCAAAAAAGGGTTATTTTAATTTATATAAATTTGAGACAACACCTACCATTTTCTTCATCTGCTAAATCTTGTCTTTGAACATTGATCAAATATTGACCATGGACAGTTAGATATCTACCAATGTGTCATGCATCCATAGGAGAGAACCTGGGTGTTAGATATATGTGCCCTAGAAGCCAGAATTGGCTGACACTTGTAATACACTTCTAGGGGCAAAATTATAATTTTGACTATAATTAATGAAATGGGTTATTTTCTATCACACATGTGTATTTAGTGTCTGTGATACATCCTTTGAGTTAATGGTAATGATAATTCATATTTTCAAGAGTTGAAAATTTAAGACATGAATAATCATTATTAACTCATAAACAGCTCCCGACCATAGGATCATCACGAGGATGGTGATTGATCCGGAAGGTTGGTGTACGATCGCTTCTCTTTAGTAGATGAGTCTTGAGTCTACGGTGTGGAGACACCGGAGCGAGAGTACAGGTACTCGTTAGAGAACGAGGGCACTGAGCGTGACCACCTCGAGTAGTCATTAGGGAGTCTACCTTCTCGTCAATGACTGACTCGATGCTGCAGTAGTGTGTCTGGTTCTTTGACCTGAGATGCATCGGCAGTTCACCTTGAGGGTGTTATAGTTTGACTACACCATTACTCGGTCTCCTAGCCATATGGAACCCTGAGGTGTATGTTGGCTATAGCATGTTCATTGTAGGAACTGGATTGCATCAAGATGGGATCTATCTACCTCGGTGGTAGAGGAGTAGCCCTATGATGATCATGAGAATCAAGTCCAGAAATCCATGGCCATGGTAGAGTGAAATAATAGAAAGAGTTTCTATTTAGATTTTCACATTGGACTCGAATCGAATGATTACATCATATGACAGAGACTTAGGGTTTGACGAGTTCACCTTAACCCTAATCTGATCGGGGCTCAAGATAGAAGAACTTAATCACACAGGTAGCTGCACCAAGAGGTTCGCATTCAGCTCTGATGGGTTGCCACCATATACTGCTAGGTGTCACTGGTGGATTTTGGGAGCAATTAGAATGATTTAGATGATCGATCATTCTAGCTGTTCGAATCAGAAGAGTTCTGATCCATCGAAAGGAGTTTCGATGATGTCTATGATAGAGATCATGACATATCCCATTACCATACAGAACTGAACCTAACTGGGTCACACAAACAAGGGTTTGAATCTGGTGATCATCAATTGAACTGATCTAGTTCAATTGATCTGAATGAGATTCAATTAGGTTCAAGGAAATCGTGCTAGCACTCGATTGAACCTAACGTTCTTCTTTTACTATCATAAATAAGTTGTCCTGACTGAGCCAAAGGAGTTTGTGCTCAATCAGAGGCCTTCATATGGTCTGACTGGAGGTTGTCCAAGTCAAAATAGGTTGTCTTATTTGTAAGACATTACCTACCATTTTTGGTCACCTGCCATTTCTTGTTCTTTGACTTTGGTCAAAAGTCTACCTTTGACTGGTCAAACGTTGACCATTCACCCTTTGACTTTTGACCACATGTCATGCACCTATTGGAGAGCTGGTGGGGGCTTGTCCCCCTGCCAGAACCTGGCAAGGAGAAGGGTGCACGCCAAGGGTGGCGTGAGCCCAAGTAGGAGGCGCCTAGGAGTCCTTGTTGGACAAGGACTCCACCTCCCTTTAGGATTCCAATCAGAGTTCTACTAAGAATCCAGTTTGACTGGTCTTAGGCGCCCTCTAAGGAGGAATCCAGGGGTCTCTTTTTCAACCAATCAGATTTAGATCTGATTTCACAAAGGGTTGTGATTGGTTGAGAGGAAGAGGAGTTGGATCACAAGAGGTCTATAAATAAGACCCTGCGCCCAACCCTAATCCTAAGTGAATTCAATAGAGATTTCCCACGTCCAAGGCTGCCTCTCCCCTCCTTCTCCATGCCATACTCTCTTCTCCCCTTGCGCTCCACGTCCAAAAGGTGTTTTGGATTTAGTTTGGTGCGATTCAGATCAAGGAAAGGTGATCAAAAGCAAGAAGGCTGCGCTGCTGCAAAAGGACGACTGCAGATCTTCAAAAGAGTTTTGAAGATCCTCCAGATCAGATCCAGATCTGATTTTTGGAGGTGTGATAGAGAAGAAGAGGATCTCCAGATCCAACCCGAGTGGATACTGGTAGAGGCCAGGCGCTTGCGTGGCTAAGATCCAGAACCTTCCGCTGCAATCAGGATCATCTACAGGGTAATAGGATTACCCAAATCAGGTAAATTGAATTTGATTTAATTTATCTTGTTTTATTTTATTTATTAAAATAATAAGAATCAGATCTGAAACATATCAAGATCTAATTAAGGTCAAGAGAAAATTTTTGAAATATATCTCTTGATCTAATCAGATCTGGACGAACCTGGATCGGGAAATCAGGATTTCCCTTCAACTGGTATCAGAGCCAGGTTCTAAAATTGTTTAGATCTGATTTTAATTTTATTTTAATTAAAAATAATGTGATTTCAGATGTCACATGAGATGTGATCAGATCTGAAATTAGAAAAAATTAAAATTAAATGATTTGGATCTAAGAACATGAAGATATGCATGACTAGTTCTAGAATAGAATAGTTCTATAGAATAGTTTTGCATGT
>QRFJ01003189.1:0-27303 GCA_006176705.1 Cocos nucifera | reverse complement strand
TCAATGGACTCCACCTGAAATACCTCAACTCAATGGAGTGTCAGAATGGAGGAATCGGATCCTATTAGATATGGTCCAATCCATGATGAGCTTCACAGACCTTCCAAATTTTTTTTTGAGACACAGTCTTTTAACTGTAATATACTTACTGAATAGGATTTTTTCTAAAATCATTTCTACCACACCGTATGAGATATAGCATGGTAAGAAACCAAGTCTGAGTCATCTCAAAATTTAGAGTTGTTCGGCTCATGTCAAAAGACAACAAGCGAACAAGTTAGACTATAGATCCTTTAGAGCTCAATTTATAGGATATCTTAAAGAGTCATTACGATATTATTTCTACATTCCAGAAGATCACAATGTGATTGTAAGTTGATATACCATCTTTCTTAAAAAATAGTTTATTCAAGATAGCGGCATTGAAAAGCAGATCAAGCTCGAGGAGAAAGTCTCATAAGAGCAACGAGCTAAGGACCAAATGGAACCAAATCAGATTGAGCCAATACAATTACTACCTCCTCCACCTCGTAGATCGAAAAGGATTTTTCGTCCCCCTAGAGGTACTTAGTATTATTTTAGAAGAAGTAGAAAAATATTCCTCGTAGGTAATGGGGTTCATGGTGGAGACTATGTCATTTTTTTTGAGATAGTCCAGGAATTTTCGACTAAGATATTCACCTCCTCGATCTGATCGAAGAATCTTAATGGATTTTCTGGTTTGCTTTTCTACTTCATATTTGAATTTCTTGAACTTTTCAAAAGCTTCAGACTTATGTCTCGTAAGATACACATATCCATACTGAGATAAATCATCGGTAAAGGTTATGAAGTAGATAAAGTTGCCTCTAGTCGACACATCAAATGGGTCACACACATCAGTATGTACTAGGGCAAAAAGATCCGTGGCCCTTTCCCCATGTCCTACAAAAGGGAGCTTAGTCATTTTGCCATGAAGATAAGATTCACAAATTGGATATGATTCGAAAGTCAACAGACTCAATAGCCCAATTTTTTCTAATTTGTTAACTCTATCTTTTGCTATATGATCTAGTCTTAGGTACCATAGATACCTATCATTTGGACTATCCCTAGGTCATTTTGATTTTATGGTATTCATATTTTGCTCGATATTAAAAATAGATACATCAATATGTAACTGGTAAAGATCGTTAATAAGAAAATCACTTGTAATTTTATTTTTTTATAAAGAATGTTACAATGGTCCTTAAGAAAACTAGTTACATAGCCTTCTTGTGCTAAACATGAAACAGAAATCAAATTTCTGCTTGCTGCAGGCACATAATAATAATTTTTTTAATACTAAGTCTAAACCAGATGGTAGTCAAAGAGGGTATATTTTTACGGTCACAGCAGTAATTTTTGCTCCATTTTTAATGCATAGGATCATCTCACCATCCCTCAGCCTCCTACTATCCTCAAGATCCTTCATGAAAGTGCACAAATGAGCACTAGAACCAGAGTCAAGCACCCAACTGGATGCAGAAGAAACCATAAGGTTAGACTCAATAACGAGCATACCTCCAGAAGGACCTTCCTTCTTGTTCTTCAGGATAGCCAGGTAAGTAGGGCAGTTCTGCTTTCAGTGGCCTTCTTCTTTAGCTCTACCTTTTTCTTCTTTCCTCCTTCCACCTTTTGCTTTTTTATAGACTTCTTCTTCTTTCCAAAAGACTTTCTCTTGAAAGAAGTTTGTTCCATAGCAAGTATTGAGCCTTTAGAACCTTTCATAGAATGCTCAATAGTAACCAACATGTTTATAAGCTCGGTCAGAGAATTTTGAAGTTTATGCATATGGTAGTTCATGATGAACTACCTATATGCATCAATCAAGGATTGCAGAATTATATCATTCTGTAGATCCAGATCCAACTTCACATTGAGCTTCTCAAGCTCTTCCAAATTCTTGATCATCATTAGAAAATGATCTTGGACTGACTGTCCATCATGCATTTTAGTCTTGAATAGTCGTTTAGTGACTTGATACTTGGCTGCGCGACTTTGTTCACCAAACATCTCTTGTAGGTGAGCCAACATTTGGTGAGCAGTCTTGATATCTTCATGTTGGTGCTGAAGCTCATCAAACATCGAGCCTAACATGTAATATCTGGTCTCGTTATCTTCGTCCGTCTACTTATCAAGAGATGCTCTCAATTTAGCGGATGGACAAGCTGGTAAGGTGGGAGGGTCCTGATCCAATACATGAGTTAACTTCTCAAAACCCAAAATGATTTTGAAGTTTTGAAGCCAATCCTTGTAATTAGGTCCGATTAGTCTATGGGTGTCCAGAATATGTACTAGTGGGTTGAAAGCAGACATTTTCCTATAGAAAGTCAACGTTTCTAGTTAGATATTATAATTAAGACTTAACCAATTTATTTAAAAATTTTATTTTTAAATAAATTAGCTTTCACTATTTTTTTGGATCCCTACACTCCCTCTGTAGAGATGTGAAAATCTTCATAATTAATAATTTTTAGTAGATGGTGCGATCCCACCAACTGACTCATCTCCTCACCTAACAGTTATTGGTGATGGGTTAGCCAATGAGTGGACAACTCTTGTTTAATGATTCTCTAATCATGGTACACCCAAACTTAATCTCTAATTCATGAATCTCACCATGCCCAAAATATTGATTTACTCCTTAGTTAAGTCAGACCCACCATTTGCACAGATTAGATTCTTAATTGAGTCTCTCACGGTATTCAAAATATTGAGTCCAATTCATCCTCCAGCCCATAGCATCCAATGCCTAATAGATATGGTTGCATCTTTTCAGTGTAACTGAACCATTGTAACCAACCGAGAATAATCAACCTCGAAAAAGGCCCATAAATCTATAATGGTGTAAGATCTTAGACTTAATCTTTTCTTAAGAAGATTTGATTTAGGTCTCATTAAACTAGACTTGACATAGTCATAATAATTATGACTAATCTAGAGACATGGGTTAGCTCAGATTATTGGCCACCTCAGATCAGGACTAAGCCAATAAATATGGTCAGGTAAGTGTGATCGATGGAAGGGATATGCCATTAACTTGATAAGAACGCATTCGAATCGAGTAGCTTCCAATTAAAAATTAGTCGATCGTATCTACCAAACTTACCTTAGACATGAAATTATTGAGCCAAAACCAATTGGGTTAGCGTATAATCCAAACTTTAATCATTGAGCCTAATTAGATCTTAGCTTGATCGATCACTCATGTGATTCGATCTTGACCCAGACTTAATCCTATTAGGCTGGTCAATTTAAACACTCTTAATCCCATCTAACCAACTCTTGATTCGATTGGATCCATCACTTAGACCTAATTGAGCTACCGAAGCCCGAACCTAATTTTATGAATATGTTTTAAATCTAAAATTTCTCAATTTTGAGACTTAACATATTTCATAATCTTGATTTTTAATTAAGTTTAGGGTTTATAAACAAAACATGTAAATAAAATCCTAGGATTTTAGGATCTAAGGTTTTGCAGAAAATAAGTTTTTTGAGATTTCTGATTAAGGACGAACGCATTGCACCGCTACACATCATAAATATAAACTCTACTTTATTCTTATGATCGGATGGCCAAGGAGAATGTCTTAATCAAAAATATAAAAACTACAAAACTAGTTAGATCTACATCATATATCTTATATATAAAATTGATCTAACTATAAACATGTTTTGCATACATCTCATGTATCATATCATGCATGTTTTTAGATCTAAATTATCTCATAATCATCTAAAAAATCAAATTTAAATTGATCATATCAAAATAAATTCTATTCTAGACAATCATGTAGAATAATTCTACAACTAGTCTAAACATGCATTCATTATATCTCATATGAACAAAAATTAAATAACTTTATTTTCTATTTTTTAGATTTTATTATAATATTTATAATCAAAAAATAATAAATAAATAAATCTAAAAATTATAACTTAATCAAATTAAATTATGATCATGCAAGACTATAGATAGAACTATTCTATTCTACAACTAGTCATGCATCTTGTAGAACTTAGATCTAAATTATTTAATTTTTAATTTTTTTAATTTTAGATCTAATCATATCTCATGTGATATCTAAAATCATCTAATTATTATATTAAAATTAGATCTAAATTATTTATAGGAACTTGGCTCTGATACCAGTTGGAGGAAAAAATCTATTTTTCTGGATCAGGTTTGTTCAAATCTGATTTGACCAAGAAAAATTTTTTAAAAATTTTTTTCTTAGATCTAAATTAGATCTGATACTTTTTATATCTAATTTGATGAATCTAATAAAATAAATTAAATTAAATTAAATTAGATTTAATTTATACCTTATTCTTGTGTAATCTTATTATCCTGTGATGATCCTGCTGATTGTCTGAGATTTTGGATGTAACCACGCAATCGCCTAGCCTCTACCGATATCCACTCGGGTAGGATTTGGATATCTCCTTCTTCTTAATCTTTTTTTCAAAGATCAGATCTAGATCTGATCTTGAAGGTCTTGAAAATAACTTTTGAAGATCCGATGTCGTCTCTTATGGCAGTGCTACCTTCTTCCTTCCTTGTTGCCTTTTTCTTGCCTGGATCGCACCAAATTGAAGCCCAAAGTCCCTTAAGCATGCAGAGGAGAGAGCGGATCAGAGGTAGGCATGGAGGAGAGAGGGAGATGGCTATGTGGCATGGGCAAGGGGAGAACCTCTCTAAACCTAGGTGCAGACAGGGTTTATATAGATCCTACTGTGCCATGCAGTGCCACATCATCCCGACCAATCATGTCTCTTCGTGTAATCAGATCTAAATTTGATTGATGGGATGACATCATCTGATCCAATCAGATGAGAGCCCCTCTTCAACATCCTTTGGTGGCGCCAAGATTGGTCAAAGTGGAGTCTTTGGTGCCACCTAGTTTGATACCAAGAAGCAACCTGGAGTCCCATCTGTATGGGACTCTAGACGTCATTATCCTTGGATGCATGCCTCCCTAGGTGTGCACCCCCTCCTTTCCTCTTTCTAGCAGGGGGACAAATCCCTATCTACTCTCCAATGGATGCATGACACATGGGCAGATGTCTAAGTGTCAAAGGTCAATGTTTGACCAAAGTCAAAAGACAAGAATTAGCAGGTGATGAAAAATGGTAGGTATTATGTCAAATTTATCTCATAAATTAAGATAATCTTTTTCTGACCTAGACAAGCTCCAGTCAAATCAAGTAAAGGTACCTGAGTGAGCCCAACCATATTTGTCTCAGTTGAGATAATATTTAATGATTGTTGAAGGAGAACTTTAGGCTCAATCGTGTGCTAGCATGATTTTCTTGAACCTAATTGATTCTAATTCAAATCAATTGAATAGGGTTAGTCCAATTGATGATATCCAAATCTAAACTCTTATTTGTGTGATCTAGTTAGGTTCAATTCTGTATGATAATGAGATATATCGCAATCTTTATCATTGACATCATTGAAACACCTTTCAATGGATCAAAACTTTTTTGATTCAGATAACTAGAATAATAGATCATCTAAATCATTCTAATTACTCCCAAAATCCATCAGTGACATTTAGCAGTATATGGTGGTAACCCTTCAGAACTGAAAATGAACCTCTCAGTGTAGTTACATGTATGATTAAGTTCTTTTATCTTGAGCCCCGATTGGTTTAGGGTTAAGGTGAACTCGTTAAACCCTAATTTTTGGTCATATGAATTAATCATTTGATTCAAGTCCGATGTGAAAACCTTAATAGAAACTCTTTCTATCATTTCACTCTGCCATGTCCATGGGCTTATGGACTTGATTCTCATGATTATCATAGGACTGCTCCTCATCTACCGAGGTAGATAGATTTCCTCTTGGTGTAATCCAATTCCTACAATGAACATGCTATAACCAACATACACCTCAGAGTTTTGGATGGCTAGGAGATCGAGTCATGGTGTAGTCAAACTATAACACCCTCAAGGTGAACTACCGATGCACCTCAGGTCAAAGAACCAGATACACCACTATAGCTTCGAGCCAGTCATCGATGAGAAGGTAGACTTTCTTATGACTGCTCGAGGTAGTCACGCTTAGTTCCCTCATTCTCTAATGAGTATCTGTACTCTCACTCCGGTGTCTCTACACTGTAGACTCAAGACTTCTACTATAAAGAAGCGATTGTATACCAACCCTCTGGATCAATCACCATCCTCATGATGATCCTATGGTTGAAAGCATTTTATAACTTAATAATGAAAATTCATGTCTTAAATTTTTAACTCTTAAAAATAAGAATTATCATTACCATTAACTCAAGGGATGTATCATAGACACTAAATACACATTGTGATAGAAAATAACCTATTTTATTATTTATAGTCAAAATTATAATTTTGCTCTTAGAAGTGTATAACAAGTGTCAGCCAATTTTGGCTTCTAGGACACTCATATCTAATAGAAATGTGATATATATGCATTTAAAATCTAAAAAGTAAATTAACATATAATAAAATATTTTTACTTTTTTATGCATTCAGAACACGATATCTTGCGCGGGCTGCCAAACACCACAACTGAAATGCTGCTGGGGAGGTCCTCTTATTGTGATATAGCCACATGGATCATCCGACCTCCACGGATGGTCCACACAAGGTCCTGATCCCAATTAACTTGTCCCAAGTGCTAGCTCGATGCCGAAAGTATTGATGGCTGATGTTGATCGAATGGTTTTGATCTCCCTTCACTGACTCTTTGGATGCTCTGGGTCACTAGAGATGTAGGAGAGAGGTAGAGGAGGCTCTTCTAAAAATTTCATGATGTTCTGATGCTCATAACTTACTAAATTATTCCCCAAACCCAAGGCCAAAACCTTAGGTCTGCACTTAGAATACCCGATGCCTCTCTAGTTTTTCCTCTCTCATGGGAATATTTTTTGAACTTTCTCATGCAAAAGGAGGGGGCTCATGGATAGAGGTTTCTCACTATTTTGGATGTGCACATGCCCTAAGGAGTTCTCCTTTTAATGCGTGCAAATTAGAGTGGACACCGCATGGTAGGATAGGATTAGGTTGTTGTTAATTCAAATTCAAACATGATTTGAATTCAAACTCAAAACCACCTAATCTTATCCACTAGGGATGTGAGAAAGCAGGGTGTGCATTCCTGTATGTGTGGAGAATGTTTCACAAGAAACATTTTCTCGTAGAGATTTAAATGGGTGCAAGAGCAGGGTGATGTGGCAAGTAGACTAGTCAAACTAGTCTTAATTCAAACTTATCCAATTAAGACCAATCCAAACCAATTTAGCTAAGCCTAATTAGATCAGATTAAATCCAACTTATTTAGGCTTAATTAGGCTTAATTAAATTCTGATTAAATTTAAAATTGATCAAGTCCAATCCCTGATCAAATTAGGAAATAAACCTCCTCGATGATTATGTCATCACATAACCTAATCGAGTCAAATCCAACTGAATCCAATTAAATTAGACTTGATCCAAAACTTATTACTCAATTAAATTAAGTTAATTAGTAATCAAATTAGTAATTAAATCTTTGATAAATATAGAGTCCAAATCGAGTGAGTGTTTGGGCAATAGAGTCCCATCCAAATGAGACTCTTGATCGAAAAGTCCCTGATCAATGAGGCTCTTGATCCCAGTGTCCCAAATATATGAAACTCATGATCATAGAGTCCCAGACTAGTAGGACTCTTGATCATAGAATCTTAGATAAATAGGACTCAGAGTCTCAATATAGTAGGACTCTCAATCGCAGAGTCCAAGTCCAGTGGATCTCTTGATCATAGAGTCCCTGTCTAGTGAGACTCTTCATCAGCCATCTGATTAGGTAGGAACATCTAATGTGTGTGATCCCATGGGTTTAAATCTAAGCCAGTAGTATAGAAATTAATTTCTATATCAATTGATGTGACCATCTAGCAATGGTACCCAACATTTGGATAGGTCAAATAGTTGCAATAACAACATTCAGAATCTACTCAAATATAGTTACCGCATAATTTATCCCTTTGACCTCTATGTTTAGGATGACTTAAAAGTTAAACTATGAATCCTAAAAACTATATCCATATCATGTCTCAATGCAATCAATCCTATGACTCCTCACTAGGACTATCCTGATCAAGATTTTGCTAATTGTAACATAATTAAACACAACTCTTGAATCCAGAGTGGTAAATTTCATCTTGACTCACACATTGACTCATCAAGTACTTGACTTTATCTAAAAATCTTCCATCACTGATTAGAAATTCAGATAGTCCAATATCAAAATACAGTGAGTTGCTTAGAAGTCACCATCATGATCTCAGAATGGAGGTACTGATAAGAGTACAATCTTATTGTTAAGACACCATGTTTATCAGTTTAATTTTGACTTCTTAAAATAATTAAAAATAGATAGAAAGTAGTGAGTCAGATTGAATTCATAAAAAAGATAGTATTTTAGTTTTAAAATTTTTAATTTTTATAAAAAATAAAAAAAATTTAAAAATTAATTTGAAGTCAAAAATAGATAATAAAAAATAAAAATTAAATGATGTAAAAAAATAAATTTGGTACTAAGATCTACTATTTAAAACTTAACATCTACTTGTAATAAAATAAAGAGTAATAATCAAAGTATAAAAATTAAATTATAATAAAAATAAAGAGCATGAATTTAAAGAGCATAAAAATAAAATTTGCATTAATTTAAAAATTTATAATTTAAATAAATAATTTTTTTTAAAAAAAAAGAAAATAAAAGTAGCTAATCTTGATCTTGGATCAACATCGACATTGAGATGGTGTAGAAGCCAGCTCTTCTTCATAGTGTCCATTATTTTAAAGCAGCCTCTAATCCAAGCATGGCTCTAACCTTTAGCAAACTCCTTTCCATGATCGAAGATAATTGATTTTGGAGGCTTGGAGTTCTTTAAATAGGTGTTGGAGGGCTGGAGGATTTTGTTGCAGACAATGTGGGACTAAGAAAGACTTTGATCATCAAAAATAATAAAATTTAAGTGAAAATTAGATTAAAATATCCTTTGGATGCATTCTGTTGAGTTCTGGTAAAGTCTGGCCATTCAATAAGAATCCAATGGTCCAAAAAATGCCAAAAATGGATCTATATTAGCCCAGATCGAGTCAGATTAAGTTCTGGCTATTGGATCACGCAAGATGGAGAAGATCAGGTCATTGATCGCATGCCTGGTTGCCTTAATCACTGTTGAAAGTTCTGTCAGCCATTAGATCAAAGTTTGGAAGAGATTTGGCCATCGGATTGCATCAAATAAAGGCTCCAAAATTCTTCTTTAAATCAAAAATCAACCCCAGCCATCCGATCTTCATCACAAACAACCACAGCTGCATAATCATGCAATTACTATTCATGTATATAGCATGAACTAGGTGTATCGAAGACTCCAATCAATCAGTGCGTTTCTTGCTCTAAAAATTATCGAAATGCCCTCTTTTAAGGGTCTACGGTGAACCATGATAAAACTGATGTCAGCTTGACATCAGTGGCTCATGGGATGGCTTGGTGGCTTGGCTTGGCTTAGTGGCTTAGCCGGCTTGGCTTGGTTTGGTGGCTTAGCTAGGTGGCTTGCTAAGCTATTTTTTTTATTATAATTTTTTCTTTTAAAATTCATATCTAGTCTATTTTAGTTTTGATTTATTTCAAACTTATTTTATTACGACTAAAAAATTAAGCTCTTTTTATTGTAATAATATTTTATTTTTTTATTTTTAATTATTTTTTAATTAATTTTTTAATTAATAAAAATATTAATTTCTTAAAAATATATAAATTAATTATTAATTTTAAAAATAAATATAAATTAATTAATAAATTAATACTTTTATTGATAAATTTATGGTACTTATCACACCCCTCAACTTAAGCTTTGCTTGTCCTCGAGTAAAAAATAATTTAGTTTTAGATATCTTTTAACTTTAGAGTTTCAAATTTTACTTAAGTAGTTTTTAAAATAACCATTGATATTCGATAGAACATAAATAAGGTAGATTAGTGGGATATTAGTACTTACCAATAGAATAATTAAATAAAAAATACTAATTTTTTTTAAATTTTTTTAAAATTATTTCTATTTTTATCTCTGAATCATCAAAACTTTCATATGAGCAAGTGTATTGCTACTTCAATCCTTCATTTATTAATTTTTTTAATTTATATTATCCACTTTTTGATGCGAATATCATTGCTTACTTAGACAATAGGATTCGATTATTTGATGAAAAATTAATATATATTTTTTTAATATTGTACCATTATTGAGTGCCTTAACTCCTTAAGCTTTCTATTTGATCCATGCAGTGAGTCTTGGACCAATGACTTTCAAATCAGTTGGTTTTAGGGTATTAGATATAAAATACCCCTCGAGCTTACTAGCTTGAATCAAACAGACAATGAGTTAAGACTAGCTTTATAATAAGTTTCTTTATCCTTCCCATCTTTTGACGTAAAACTTAACGCTTTCTTAGGCAAAGAGGTTTGGTTACTTAGTAAAAAATACTTAAAAATTATTTTATTAAAATTTAAATTTTTTAATATTAAAAAATATATAGTTATCCTACATAAGCCCATAAAAAGTAGACTTTTCTTTTGATACTGATAGAAAAAATTAGAAATACTTAAAAAAAATTATTTATATTCTAGACTTAATTTTTTATTAGATTTTCTTAATACTTGATCCCTCAATAACTCATAAATTCTCTGATCTATGCATCAATTTATTTTAAAATGCTTAGTTTAACTCGATTCTTAAGCATAATTGGGTGTTTAAATACTAAATACTAACTTCTTCAAGGACTTTAAAAATTTTTTAAAAAAATTTATTTCCTCCTAACTTAATTGACATTATCTTTAATGGATAAAAAAATAAAAAATATAATAAAGAATAGGAAACAATACACCTGACTTAGTATATTTTTGATGGTCCAGCTTATGCC
Organism: Cocos nucifera; assembly: GCA_006176705.1. Classification (NCBI taxonomy): domain Eukaryota; kingdom Viridiplantae; phylum Streptophyta; class Magnoliopsida; order Arecales; family Arecaceae; genus Cocos; species Cocos nucifera. The sequence goes on along the minus strand of QRFJ01003189.1, from coordinate 16,323 downwards.
TTTGAAAATTTGACTCTTTGTCCAACTTATTCATTATGTCCTAAAAAAAATAAATTAAAAAAAAGATTAGATACAAGAAAACTAAATATTGAGTTGCCTTCCAACAAGCACTAAGTTTACCATCTTCAGCCAGACACAAAGCAGCTTACTATCCTGTGTAAAATATTGAATTAATAAATTTCAATAGTTTTGGAATACTAATCGCAGGAAGATAGTTTGTTATCCCTTTATTAATATATTGATTATTATTTATGAAAAGATAGTTAATGACCCTATTCTTAGATCCATGTTTGTTAAGAATTTCTCCTATTTGTTCATCTAAAATACTTATATATTAATTTTTTGGATTAGGAGTTAAGTTTAATGCAATGAGTATTGAAAGGATGTTTAAAGATGGCTTTAATTATGAAGATAAATTAATATGATCTTGATTAAATAACTTTTTTAACTTTTCATTATATGCCACTTGATTTTTTTAAGAAGAACCATCTTTTAGGATTGAAGGGAATAGGATTTCAGGTTTATAGGTCTCAGATAACTCATTTGTTCTCTTTTTTCCTTTATCTATCTTATTTAAATTAGAATCAGTATCAGTACTAATTTTGAACTCAGGTTCTTCTATGTGGTTAGTCTCAATACTAACATCTTTTTCAATATTTTTATCTTGGCTAGCATCAATGCTAGCCTCTCTTATCTGGTTTTGGTATGGTTCCATAAGAATCTTATAACTTTTAAGTTTAGAAATTATTTTGGCATTCTCTAATTAAGGATTCTTAGGTGAAAGTTTAGATTGATAATTAAATCCAGATGGTTTGTGGATAATGGGTGGATTATTTATAAGATTTGATTGGTTTAGCAATTGACCTAGTTCTCTCCTCATATTAGTCTCAGCTAATTATCCTATTTGTGCTTCTAGCCTAGGGATGAATTTCTGTTGATTCAGAATTAGTTGTTGAAGTTGATTAAACATATTATCAACTAGATTATTCTATTGAGAAGATGGGTATGATGGCTGATTATAATGCAATGGCTAGATAAATTGACTAGGTTGACCTGTATTATAGGCATAATTTTGATATTGGGGCCTATTTTGATAATTTTGCATGGATGGAATTTGGGTCTAAGCCTGAGTCTGTTGGGATATTCAAGAAAAATTAGAGTAGTTTCTCCAGTCTAGATTTGAAAAAGAATTATTAACCAGCTTAGACTAGCCTTATGCAGCTTGGACTTATTTTTGGATAAAAGATGGAAACTATGCAGACATGGAACATTCACTCACATGATGTGTTGAATTGGCACAAATTGAACAAATCTCCTGATAATTAGAGGGTGATGTGAATTATGCGGGAGATTGTTGACCTAGGGTTAGGAGTTGATCTAATTTTTAGACAAAAAAGTTTACTTTATTTATCAAATTTGAATCAATCTTAGAACTTGATTCTAGATGGTTACATTTATGGATCCCTACCTAGGTTTGGTAGAAAGATAACAAAGCATGATTGATTGAGTTTTCACTCAGAATTTTAAATAAGATATAGACTTCATCCTTACTTTTATTCATGAATGCACCTCCACAAGATGCATCTACCAACTATCTATATTGGTCTCCTAAACCCTCATAGAAAGCTTGAACTATTTGCCACTTAGATAGACCATGGTGTGGACATTTTCTAAGAAGTTTCTTAAGTTTCTCTCATGACTCATGAATTTGTTCTTCTGAAAGCTGAGTAAATCCAATAATAGCTTGCCTCATGATATTGGTTCGACCCATGGAATAAAATTTCTTAAAAAAATTACATTATAATTTAGCTCAAGTTTTAATTGGTCTTCCTATTGTGCCAAGCCAGTACTTGGCTTTGTCTTTTAATGAAAAGAAGAATAGAATTAGTCTATGGACATCCTCAGTCAAATTTTGAATCTTTACTATAAAGTAGATTTCTAAAAATTCATCTAGATGCTTATAAGAATCTTTAGTGGTGTTCTTATAGAAAGATGGGAGCATCTGAAATGTAGTCGACTTGATCTCATAATAGATAGCATGGATATAAGATAATTAGATGTAAGTCGAAGGATTATAGATGGAAGAAATTAAATATTTCTTCATCTACCTAGGTGGTTCTTTAAGATTTTTAGCAATTTGGTTATTGAGTTTAATATGATTCAGCCATTCAATTTTATGGTTGGATTTAACTAGATCAGGTAAAGCGATTTTCTATCATGTATATACTAATACAATCCTAACATAGGTTTAAAATTTTTTAAACTTTTTAAAATTTTTTTAATTTTTTTATTATTTTTTAATTTTTATATTATTATTTTACTTTTTAAGATTTTTTAAATTTTTTTAGAATTTTTTTATTATTTATTATTTATATTATTATTATATAATTATTTTATTTTTTAAAAATTTTAATAATTTTTAATGATTTAATTACTTTATTATAATTTTATTTATTTATTTATTATAATTTTTATTTATTTTAAATTTTTTAATTTTTTTTTATTATTTTTAATTATTTAATTATTAATTTTTATTATTTTTAATTTAATTTATTTTTATTTATTTATTTTTGAAAGAGAAGAGGAGAAAAGGAGAAGAAAGAAAGAAGGAATCCTAAGGAGTCCTAGAGCTAAGAAGAGAGAGAAGATTAGTTTTAATTCGATTGAATGTTGGTTAACAATCAAGTTAAGCAAACAATCTTAACTAAAGATTATCCTAGATCTAGACAGTTTCTAACTGCCAAGATTATCTTCAAGCCCTCCAAATATAAGATTAGCCACTCAACTAGCTAGGTAAGTATAAGATTGATGGGAGTCCCCCTATTGCTTGCCTTAGATATCAATTATGCTTGATCAGATAAGCTAACAAAATTAATTATAAATCACCTTCCTTCAGATTCAATCATTTCTGAACCATTTTTCTAGACATTAGTTAAATTGACTAACCCTAATTCGATTTAACTTTTAGGATTTCTTATCCTATTAAGCTCAAATTTCTAGGATCGATGTCCAATTGATTTTAATTTAGAGGCTTAGGTCAGTGCAAGATGCTGGTTAGTTATTTATTGGCCAAAAAAGGATGATTAAATTTCCATCTTATATTATTTAATGAGTTATGCCCTTAAATTGATTTAATATGAATATGTACAAATTTTTTTTTTTCAAATAATGGATTCTATGCAATTTAAGCTAGATGCATGCAACTAATTGAATTTGAGAAGCTTATCTTATCTCCAGCGATCATCAAAAGAAATAAAAATAAAAATAAAACTAATATGATGCATGCTCTAAGTTGTTAGAATTTTTAATCTTGACATGAAGCTTTTAATTAGATTTAGTAGATAATTTTTAATTAATTTAAAAATAAAATAAATAATAATAAAAAAATCTAGGATTTGGATTGATCTCACTAAGTAAAATTCGAAGTTTCCCTCCCTATCCTAATTTAATTCTTTTTTATACTTTTTTCTTATCTACAAAATAAATAAGAAAAGTTAGTTAAAAAAGAAATTAAAAATTTATTTATAATTTATTTTATGAAAAAATCAAAGAGATCAAAAAACTTTAATGTCCATGCCTTTTTCGGTAATGGTGCCAAAAATTTGATAAGAGCATGATGTTGTCGTTAAGACATCATGTTTATCAGTTTAATTTTGATTTCTTAAAATAATTAAAAATAGATAGAAAGTAGTGAGTCAGATCGAATTCACAAAGAAGACAGTATTTTAGTTTTAAAATTTTTGATTTTTATAAAAAATAAAAAAAAGATTTTTAAAAATTAGTTTGAAGTTAAAAAATAGATAATAAAAAGTAAAAATTAAATGGTATAAAAAAATAAATTTGGTACTAAGATCTTCTATTTAGATCTTAGCATCTACTTGCAATAAAATGAAGAGCAATAATTAAAGTATAGAAATTAAATTATAATAAAAATAAAGAGCATGAATTTATAGAGCATAAAAATAAAATTTGCATTAATTTAAAAGTTCATAATTTAAATATATAAAATTTAAAAAGAAAAGAAAAAAAAAATAAAAGTAGTTGATCTTGTTCTTGGATCGACGTCAGTGTTGAGATAGTATAGAAGCCAGCTCTTCTTCGCAGCACCCATTGTCTTGAAGTAGCCTCTAACCCAAGCATGGCTCTAACCTTTACCAAACTACTTCCCATGATCGAAGATAATTGATTTTGGAGGCCTTAAGTCCTTTAAATAGATGTTGGAGGGCTGAAGGATTTTATTGCAGGTAATGTGAGACTAAGGAAGACTTTGATCGTCAAAAACAATGAAATTTGAGTGAAAATCAGATTAAAATAGCTCCTGGACGTGTTCTGTTGAGTTTAGGTGAAGTCTGGCCATTCAATAGAAATCCAACGATCCAAAAAATTTGAAAAATAGATGTGTATCAGCCTAGATTGAGTCAGAGTAAGTTCTGGCCATTGGATCATGCAAGATGGAGAAGATTAGGCTATTGATCGCATGCCTGGATGCCTTAATCACTATCGGAAGCTCTATCAGTCATTGGATCAAAGTTTGGATGAGTTTTGGCTGTCGGATTGCATCAAATAAATGCTTCAAAATCCTTCTTTAAATCAAAAATCAACCCCAGCCATCCGATCTTCACTGCAAACAACCACAGCCACACGATCGTACAATTACTATTCATGTGGACTGCGTGCACTGGGTGTATCGAAGACTCCAGCCAATCAGCATGTTTCTAGCTTTGGAAATTATTGAAATGCCCTCTTTTAAGGGTCTATGGTGAGCCACGATAAACTGACATCAGCAGCTCATGGGATGGCTTGGTAGCTTGCTGGCTTGTAGCTTGGCTTGGCTCGGTGGCTTAGCTGGATGGCTTGCTGAGCCATTTTTTCTTATTTTAATTTTTTTTTAAAAAATTCATATCTAGTTCATTTTAGCTTTGATTTGCTTCAAACTATTTTATTGCGACCATAAAATTGAGCTCGTTTTATTGATAATAATATTTTATTTTTTTATTTTTAATTTTTTAATTAATAAAAATATTAATTTTTTAAAAATATATAAATTAATTATTAATTCTTAAAATAAATATAAATTAGTTGATAAATTAATACTTTTTTGGTGAATTTATGGTACTTATCAGACATTTATACCTATATTCTTTCGGAACAAATCTTGACAGTAGAAAAGCTCTAGAGTTGATCATGTTCAGCGCAGATACATCCTTATATCTCACCTACATGCCATACCAATGTCTTCACACTCCTTGGTTAAGAAGATAACCAATCTATATGACATACAATGACTTACACTCGATAAATATTGTTGTTCTTGATAACAATGTATCATTTGATTGCGAACATGTTTAAGCACTAAATGACAAATTCTTCTTTGTTAATTCTAAATAGTCCTAAGAACTTCACTACAACATAGGAATTCATTAGAAGATTAAAAAAATTTATGATGAAAATATCAAAATAATATTTATTTAATTATAATTTATATATAAATATAAAAATATCTTAACCATCAATTGGTTGATGATTGGCTTTAAGATACTATTTCCAACAATCTCCCACTTGGACTAAAGTCAATTGTTGCAATAACTTGAAGTTATCGAACTCCTTTATCGTAATGGCTTTAGTGAATTGGTTGGCCAAGTTCTTCTTTCTATCGATCTTCTAAAGATCGACGTCACCTTGATCTACAATCTTCCAGATAAGATGGTAGCGATATAGAATATACTTCATCCACTAGTGTGCCTATAGTTCCTTTGCCTAAGCAATGGCTCTAGAGCTATCGCAGTAGAGCAGAACTGAACCATCAAGAAAGGATGCTACTCCAAGTATGGTGATGAACTTCCTCAGCCACACTACTTCTTTGGCAGCATTTGATGCAGCAGCATACTCCGCCTTGCAAACTGAGTCATCCATAGTGTACTGCTCGAAATTCTTCCAGCAGACGGCTCTATCATTAAAGGTAAATACATACCCTGACATACTTTTGCTATCATGATTAGATTGTGTTGGGGATAAACTCCGCTCCCATCGAAGTCCAGTCTGATGCTTAGCCTAATGCGACTGGTAATCATGGAAGAGCTTCAATTGAGAATTCTCCCTCCAGTAGCCGAACCCTTTTCAAACTCTTTTAGCATCCGAACTCTTCCAGCGGTCGAATCCCTCCCGAACTCCCTCCAACGGTCGAACCCCAACTGAAGTCCTTCAAGCACTCAGACTCCCTCCAGTAGTCGAACCCCTCCCAGACCTCTCCTTCAGTCAGATTGCTCTAGCAGCCGAACTCCTTCCGGACGTCTCCTTCAGTCAGATTCCTTCAGGAGCCGAACTCCTTTTGGACCTCTCCTTCAGTCAGATTTCTATAGGAGCCAAACTCCTTTCGAACTTCTCCTTTAGTCGGATTCCTCCAGGAGCTGAACTCCTTTCGAACTTCTTCTTCAATCAGATTCCTCTAGGGGTCGAACTTCTTTCGGACCTCTCCTTCAGTCAAATTTTTATAGGAGCCGAACTCCTTCTGGACATCTCCTTCAGTCGGATTTCTATAGGAGCCGAACTCCTTCTGGATGACTCCTTCAGTTGGATTCCTTTAGGAGCCGAACTTCTTTCGGACTTCTCCTTCAGTCAAACTTCATCTAGATTTCTTCAGTAGATTACTTTCAGATTTTAAGTAGTATTCCTCCCAGATGATCCCCTCTAACCATATTTCCTTTAGGAGTCCAAACTCCTCTAAAATTGATATATGTCAACGTTCTTCACCAACCAATGCCTACTTCTTCTGGATTTTGACTATTAAATCTCAATGAACAGGCGATTCCACTATCGAATGGTTATGACTGTCATTTATCAGGATGGTTATGACTGTCATTTATCAGTCTGCTATAGGCAACTCCACTATCGAACGGTTATGATACACTCCATCTATAAAAAAAGATCCTCCAGATACGTTTTCTCTAAGCTTTCTTCTTCTTCTCAAAACTCTGCTAAATTCTTGTCTGAGCACTCCATTTCTGTTGGCCAAAAGAGCTGACTTAATCATCGGAGGGTCTTGCCGGAACCACCACCACCGACTCAAGATGGGACTTTATTTTGCATGTCACCGACGGCGACCTCTTCTTCCCCAACTCCAGCTCGATTCGACGTCAACCAGATTCTGCACCAACAGATTGAATGCTGGAGTCTGTAAATCCCACAAGTCTTAAATCTAACTCACCATAAACAAGCCACTTATCCTTAGTATTTTTTAAATACTTTAGGATAGTTTTAACAATCTTTCAGTGATTCTCTCCTGGATCAGACAAGTATCCACTCACTACCCCTAATGACTATGCCACATCTGATTGCATATATGTCATGGCATATATGATATAATCCACTACAAAGCATAAAAAATTCTACTCATACACTCTCTCTCTTGAGGTATTGTTGAATAATTCTTCTTTGAGAGAAAAATTTCATAGTCTATCGGTAGATAGTCCTTTTTTAAATAATCCAAGTAACCTCTTTGATCTATCTCTATAGATCTTCATGAAAGAGCAAGGATGGTTCTTCCAAGGCTTAGGAGATCATGAAGGAGTCAAGGTGGTGGCTCCTAGAGGCTTGGATCAACTGAGGGTTGATACACTATCGAGCTGGCTTAGATATAGATCGAGCGATCTTGGGATGAGATCAAGCTGGCTCGGGACGAAATCGAGTCAGCTCTCTTAGATAAATAGAAAACATATTTTTGAGAATTAGTGGCTTGGTAGGTGGCTGAGCTGGCTCGAGTGTTCGATGAGCCAGCTCGTGAAGGAAAAAATCTATTTTTTGGATCAGATTCATTCAGATCTAATCGGATCAGGAGGAATATTTCAAAAAAATTTTCTCTAAGATCCTAATCAGATCTAAGACTCCTCAAATATAATCTTATTGATCTAATAATAAAAATAAAAGTAAATATAAAAATTAAATCTAATTTAATTATATCTTTATTTTGTGTAATCCAATTATCCTATGATGATCCTGATGTTCGCCTGAGGTTCTGGATGTAGCCACGTAAGTGCCTAGCCTCTACCGTTATCTAGTTGGGTAGGATTTGAAGATCTTCTTCTTCTCAATCAATCCTCCAAAAATCAAATTTGGATATGATCTTGAAGGTCTTCAAAATAGCTTTTGAAGAATAGCCGTTGTCTCTTGCAGCACTGCTGCCTTCTTCCTTTCCCAGTGCCTTTCACTTGCTTGGATCACACCTTCTTCATGCCCAAAGTCCCTTGGGTGTGGAGAGGAGAGAGAGGACTAGAGGGTGGCATGGAGAAGGAGGAAGAGGGGCTATGTGGCATGGGCTAAAGTCAGAAGAATTGAATTCTAGGCATAGATAGGGTGTATATAGACCCTACTACGCCATGTAGTGCCACATCATCCTGGCCAATCACGACACTTTGTGCAATCAGATCTAAATCTGATTGATGGGATGACATCATCTGATCCAATCAGATTAGAGACCCTCAAAACTCTCCTTAGGTGGTGCCAAGACTAGGTCAAACAAGTCTTCTTGGTGCCACACTATTTAATCCCCTAAAGCAACTGGAGTTCCATTTGTATGGGACTCCATCTTCTATCCTCATGGGGGACATGTCCCCAGTGAAGGGAAATCCTGATTTTCCGGTCCAGGTTCGTCCAGATCTGATTAGATCAAGAGATATATTTCAAAATTTTCTCTTGACCTTAATCAGATCTTGATATGTTTCAGATCTGATTCTTATTATTTTAATAAATAAAATAAAACAAGATAAATTAAATCAAATTCAATTTACCTGATTTGGGTAATCCTATTACCCTGTAGATGATCCTGATTGCAGCGGAAGGTTCTGGATCTTAGCCACGCAAGCGCCTGGCCTCTATCGGTATCCACTCGGGTTGGATCTGGAGATCCTCTTCTTCTCTATCACACCTCCAAAAATCAGATCTGGATCTGATCTGGAGGATCTTCAAAACTCTTTTGAAGATCTGCAGTCGTCCTTTTGCAGCAGCGCAGCCTTCTTGCTTTTGATCGCCTTTCCTTGATCTGAATCGCACCAAACTAAAGTCCAAAACACCTTTTGGACGTGGAGAGCAAGGGGAGAAGAGAGTATGGCGTGGAGAAGGAGGGGAGAGGCAGCCTTGGACGTGGGAAATCTCTATTGAATTCACTTAGGATTAGGGTTGGGCGCAGGGTCTTATTTATAGACCTCTTGTGATCCAACTCCTCTTCCTCTCAACCAATCACAACCCTTTGTGAAATCAGATCTAAATCTGATTGGTTGAAAAAGAGACCCCTGGATTCCTCCTTAGAGGGCGCCTAAGACCAGTCAAACTGGATTCTTAGTAGAACTCTGATTGGAATCCTAAAGGGAGGTGGAGTCCTTGTCCAACAAGGACTCCTAGGCGCCTCCTACTTGGGCTCACGCCACCCTTGGCGTGCGCCCTTCTCCTTGCCAGGTTCTGGCAGGGGGACAAGCCCCCACCAGCTCTCCAATAGGTGCATGACATGTGGTCAAAAGTCAAAGGGTGAATGGTCAACGTTTGACCAGTCAAAGGTAGACTTTTGACCAAAGTCAAAGAACAAGAAATGGCAGGTGACCAAAAATGGCAGGTAATGTCTTACAAATAAGACAACCTATTCTGACTTGGACAACCTCCAGTCAGACCATATGAAGGCCTCTGATTGAGCACAAACTCCTTTGGCTCAGTCAGGACAACTTATTTATGATAGTAAAAGAAGAACGTTAGGTTCAATCGAGTGCTAGCACGATTTCCTTGAACCTAATTGAATCTCATTCAGATCAATTGAACTAGATCAGTTCAATTGATGATCACCAGATTCAAACCCTTGTTTGTGTGACCCAGTTAGGTTCAGTTCTGTATGGTAATGGGATATGTCATGATCTCTATCATAGACATCATCGAAACTCCTTTCGATGGATCAGAACTCTTCTGATTCGAACAGCTAGAATGATCGATCATCTAAATCATTCTAATTGCTCCCAAAATCCACCAGTGACACCTAGCAGTATATGGTGGCAACCCATCAGAGCTGAATGCGAACCTCTTGGTGCAGCTACCTGTGTGATTAAGTTCTTCTATCTTGAGCCCCGATCAGATTAGGGTTAAGGTGAACTCGTCAAACCCTAGTCTCTGTCATATGATGTAATCATTCGATTCGAGTCCAATGTGAAAATCTAAATAGAAACTCTTTCTATTATTTCACTCTACCATGGCCATGGATTTCTGGACTTGATTCTCATGATCATCATAGGGCTACTCCTCTACCACCGAGGTAGATAGATCCCATCTTGATGCAATCCAGTTCCTACAATGAACATGCTATAGCCAACATACACCTCAGGGTTCCATATGGCTAGGAGACCGAGTAATGGTGTAGTCAAACTATAACACCCTCAAGGTGAACTGCCGATGCATCTCAGGTCAAAGAACCAGACACACTACTGCAGCATCGAGTCAGTCATTGACGAGAAGGTAGACTTCCTAATGACTACTCGAGGTGGTCACGCTCAGTGCCCTCGTTCTCTAACGAGTACCTGTACTCTCGCTCCGGTGTCTCCACACCGTAGACTCAAGACTCATCTACTAAAGAGAAGCGATCGTACACCAACCTTCCGGATCAATCACCATCCTCGTGATGATCCTATGGTCGGGAGCTGTTTATGAGTTAATAATGATTATTCATGTCTTAAATTTTCAACTCTTGAAAATATGAATTATCATTACCATTAACTCAAAGGATGTATCACAGACACTAAATACACATGTGTGATAGAAAATAACCCATTTCATTAATTATAGTCAAAATTATAATTTTGCCCCTAGAAGTGTATTACAAGTGTCAGCCAATTCTGGCTTCTAGGGCACATATATCTAACAATCTCCCACTTGTCCTAAAGCCAATTGGCTACAAGTCTAAGTCCCATCTTCTCAAGGTGGGCTTCGATCTTCTGCTGGCCCAACGGCTTTGTAAGTGGGTCTGCCACATTATCTGTGGAGTTGACTCTCTTGACCTCAACGTAACCTTTCTCAAGGTAATCGCGGATGAGATGGTATCACCGTTTGCTAGGAACTCTTCCAGCACAAACAGTCTGCCAGATGTCGACTTTCGATCATCTATATCGGACATGAAGTCCGAGTCTGTGTATCCCTGAACTTGGAGTTCTCCATTACCAAAGACCAACATCATATCCTTAGTTCTTCTCAAGTACTTAAGGATACATTTCACAGAAGTCCAGTGTTCTTCACCTGGATTTGACTGATATCTGCTTGTGACACTCACAGCATGGGCTATATCAGGTCGTGTACATAGCATGGCATACATGAGGCTCCCTATTGCAGAAGCATAAGGGATCTTGCTCATGCGTTCTATTTCCTCAGGTGTGCTGGGGCACATCTTCTTGGAAAGATGAATACCATGTCTGAAGGGTATTAATCCCCTCTTAGAGTTTTCCATACTAAACCTCTTTAGTACTTCCTCTATGTACATCTTCTGTGAAAGTCCTAGCATCCTATTCGGTCTATCCCTATAGACCTTAATTCCTAGAATAAAGGATGCTTCACCTAGGTCTTTCATGGAGAATTCCTTAGACAACCACATCTTGACTGATGTCAACATGGGAATATCATTCCCAATAAGGAGGATGTCATCCACGTACAATACGAGGAAGACAACAGCGCTCCCACTGACCCTTTTGAAAACACATGGTTCCTCTTCATTTTTGATGAAACCAAACTTTTTGATCACATCATTGAAACGAGTGTTCCAGCTCCGAGATGCTTGCTTAAGTCCATATATGGACCTTTGCAGCTTGCAAACCTTGTGATCAGTATCACTGGATGTGAAACCTAGCGGCTGTTCCATATAGATATCTTCCTCAAGATATCCATTTAGGAATGCCGTTTTCACGTCCATTTGCCATATTTCATAATCGAAATAGGCTGCAACAGCAAGCAATGTGCGGATGGATTTTAGCATAGCTACCGGGGAAAAGGTATCCTGATAGTCAATGCCTTCACGTTGACTATAACCTTTTGCCACCAGTCTAGCCTTGAATGTCTCCACATTCCCATCTGCACCAATCTTTCTCTTGAAGATCCATTTACACCCAATAGGTACTATACCTTCTGGTGGATCTACCAAGGTCCAGACTTGGTTTGAGTGCATCGAGTCAATTTCTGACTTCATTGCCTCAAGCCATTTCTCGGAGTCGATATCTGATATCGCCTCGTTGTAGGTTTTGGGATCATCACCATGAGCACCATTACCTATGAGGAACATTTCCTCTACATCCTCTGAAATAATACCTAAGTATCTTTCAGGGGGACGGGAAACTCTTTCCGATCTACGAGGTGGAGGAGGTAGTGTTCTTATTGGCTCAACCTGATTTGGTTCCACTTGGTCCTTAGCTCGTTCTGCTTGTGAGACTTTCTCATCAAGCTTAATCTGCTTTCCAATGCCACTATCTTGAATAAACTATTTTTCAAGAAATATGGCATGTCGACTCACAATCACATTGTGGTCTTCTGGAATGTAGAAATAGTATCCTAATGACTCTTTAGGATATCCTATGAATCGAGCTCTAAAGGACCTAAACTCTAACTTGTCCGCTTGTTGTCTTTTGACATAAGCCGGACAACCCCAAATTCTGAGATGACTCAGACTTGGTTTCTTACCGTGCCATATCTCATACGGTGTGGTAGGAACGGTTTTAGAGGGAACCCTATTCAGTAAATAGATTGAAGTTAATAATGAATGTCCCCAAAGAAAATCTGGGAGGTCTGTGAAGCTCATCATGGATCGAACCATATCCAATAGAGTCCGATTTCTCCGTTCTGAAACCCCGTTGAGTTGAGGTGTTCCTGGTGGAGTCCATTGAGAGACTATGCCATTTTCCTTAAGATAGTCTAGGAATTCCCGGCTAAGGTATTCACCTCCTCGATCTGATCGAAGAACCTTAATGGGTTTTCCAGTTTGTTTTTCTACTTCATGTCTGAATTCTTTGAACTTTTCAAAGGCTTCAGACTTATGTCTCATAAGATACACATACCCATACCTAGACAGATCATCGGTAAAGGTAATGAAGTAGACAAAATTGCCTCTAGCCGGCACATCGAATGGGCCGCACACATCAGTATGTACTAGGGCAAGGAGATCTGTGGCCCTCTCCCCATGTCCAACAAAAGGGAGTTTAGTCATTTTGCCTTGAAGACAAGATTCACAAGTTGGATATGACTCAAAAGTCAATGGACTCAATAGCCCATTTTTCTCCAATTTGTTAATCCTATCTTCTGCTATATGACCTAATCTCAGGTGCCATAGATATCTGTCGTTTGGACTATCCCTAGGTCGTTTGGCATTCACGTTTTGCTCGATAGTTAAAATAGGTACATCAATATGCAACTGATAAAGACCATTAACAAGGAAACCATTTGCAATTTTATTTCTTTCATAAAGAATGTTACAATGGTCCTTAAAGAAGGTGATCACATAACCTTCTTGTGCTAAGCATGAAACAGAAATCAAATTCCTGCTAGCTGCAGGCACATAATAACAGTCTTTTAAAACTAAGTCTAAACCAGATGGTAATCGCAGAGGGTATGTTCCCACGGCTACTGCAGCAACTCTTGCTCCATTACCGACGCGTAGGATCATGTCTCCATCCCTCAGCCTCCTGCTATCCTCAAGACCCTGCATAGAAGTGCACAGATGAGCACTAGAACCAGAGTCAAGCACCCAACTGGATGCAGAAGAAACCGTAAGGTTAGACTCAATAACGAGCATACCTCCAGAAGGACCTTCCTTCTTGTTCTTTCAGGGTGGCCAGGTAAGTAGGGCAGTTCCGCTTCCAATGGCCGTCGCTGTTGCAATGGAAACACTTTCCTTTGCCATCGACCTTCTTCTTCGGTTCTGCCTTCTTCTTCTTTGATCCTTCTACCTTTTGCTTTTTCACAGACTTCTTTTTCTTTCCATAAGACTTTCTTTTGGAAGAAGTCCGTTCCATAGCAAGAACTGAGCCTTTAGAACCTTTCATAGAAAGCTCAGCGGTAACCAGCATATTCATCAACTCGGCCAAGGAATTTTGAAGTTTATGCATGTGGTAATTCATGATGAATTGCCCATATGCATCAGTCAAGGATTGCAGAATAATATCGTTCTGCAAGTCCAAGTCCAACTTCACACCGAGCTTCTCAAGCTCTTCCATGTCCTTGATCATTGTCAGACAGTGATCTTGGACTGACTGCCCATCACGCATCTTAGCCTTAAAAAGTCATTTCGTGACTTGATATTTGGCTGCGCGACTCTGTTCACCAAACATCTCCTGCAGGTGAGCCAACATTTGGCGAGCAGTCCCGATATCTTCATGTTGGCGCTGGAGCTCATCAGACATCGAGCCCAACATGTAGTATCTGGCCTTATTGTCTTCGTCAATCCATTTTTCCAGAGACGCTCTCTGTTCAGTGGATGGACGAGCTGGTAAGGTGGGAGGGTCCTGGTCCAAAACATGTGTTAACTTCTCTGAACCCAAAACAATTTTGTAGTTCCTGAGCCAATCTTTATAATTGGGTCCAGTCAGTCTATGTGTGTCTAGGATACGTGCCAGTGGGTTGGACGCAGACATTTTCCTGTAGAGAGTCAAAGATTCTAGTTAGATACTGTAATTTTGACTTGACCAATTTGTTTAGGGATTTTATTTTTAAACAAATTAGCTCCCACTATTTTCTCGGATCCCTACACTCCCTCTGTAGAGATGCGAAAATCTCCGCGATTGATGATTTCTAGTGGGTGGTGCGGTCTCACCAACTGACTCATCACCTCACCTAACAGTTATTGGTGATGGGTTAGCCAATGAGTGAACAACTCTTGTTCAATGATTCTCTAATCATGGTGCACCCAAACTTGGTCTCTAATTCATGAATCTCACCGTATCCGGAATATTGATCCACTCCTTAGTTAAGTCAGACCCACCATTTGCATAGACTGGGTTCCTAATTGGGTCTCTCACCGTATCCGGAATATTGAGCCCAACTCATCCTCCAGCCCATAGCATCCAATGCCTAATAGACATGGTTGCGTCTTCCCGGTGCAACTGAGCCACTGTATCCAGCCGAGAACAATCAACCCCGGGAAGGGCCCGCACGTCTACAATGGTGGAAGACCTCGGACTTAATCTTTTCTTAGGGAGAATTGATTCAGGTCTCATTAAACTAGACTTGGCTTAGTCATAACAATTATGACTAACCTAGTGGCATGGGTTCAGCTCGGATTATTGACCACCTCAGATCAGAACTGTGTCAACAGATATGGCCAGGTAAGTGAGACCGGTGGAAGGAATATGCCGTTAACTCGCACAAGAACGCATTCAGGTCGAGTAGCTTCCAATTAAAAACCAGTCGGTCGTCTGTGCCAAACTTACCTTAGACACCAAATTGTTGAGTCAGAACCAATTGGGTTAGCCTACAATCCAGACTCTAACCTCTGAGCCTAATTAGGTCTTGCTTGATCGTGACTCGATCTTGACCCAGACTTAATCCTATTAGGCTGGTCAATTTAAGCATTGTTGATCCCATCTAACCAACTCTTGATTCGGTTTGATCAACCGCTTAGACCTAATTGAGCTACCCAAGCCCGAACCCAGTATTATGAATATGTCTTAGATCTGAAATTCTCAATTTTAGACCTAATTAATATTCCATAAACTTAATTCTTAATTAAGTTGGGTTCATAAACAAAATATGCACAATAAATCCTAGGGTTTCAGGATCTAGGGTTTTGCAGAAAGTAAGTTTTGGGTTTCTGATTAAGGACGAACACGCAGCACCCCTACACGTCATAAGAACACCCCATCGAATGGGAAGAGAGGGCCTTTAAACCCTTCTTCGTTCTTATGACCGGACGGCCAAGAGGAACGCCTTAATCAGGAACATGTAAATCTACAAAACAGTTATAGATCTATATCATATATCTCATATACAAATTTAGATCTAATCAAGGCATATTTTGCATACATCTCATGTATCAAATCATGCATGTTTTCAGATCTAAATTATCACATAATAATCTAAAAAATTAGATTTAAATTGATCTAATCAAAATAAATTCTAATCTAGACAATTATGTAGAACTATTCTACAACTAGTCTAGTCATGCATCTATCATATCTCATATGATATTTAAAATTAAATAATTTTTATTTGCTGTTTATCAGATGTTATTATAACACTTATAATATCAGAAAATAGTAAATAAGAAGATCTAAAATATGATTTAATCATATTAAATCAAAGACATGCAAAACTATTCTATAGAAC
>QRFJ01003188.1:27638-76891 GCA_006176705.1 Cocos nucifera | reverse complement strand
TGATTTTAGAATTGCTCAGAAAAACTTTTAATTAAAAAATAAGTTGGTACATATTTCTGATTTATTTATTTTATTTGAGGATAAATAAATTTTAAATTAAAAAATATAATAAATATTTAAATTAAATTATTAAAAATATTTAAATTTATTTAATTATTTTTTATTTATTAAAAATTTGATATTTTATAATTTATTTTATAGAAAATTTGAAGATTAGAATTAATTAATGCAGATAAGAGTGTAACTGTGCTAAAAATAAAATGGTTTGTTAAATGATATATGCGGAATTATATCAAATGAACTAAGGTTTATTTGGAAGTAGGAGGATTTAAGAGCATTAAATGCTCATGGGCCCATAGCATTTAATCCATTCAAAGGAGAATTGGCGTGCTGAGCTCTTGTGTGCCATCCAATGGCTCACGTCGTGAGAAACACTTGATCAGACGGCCGCAATTCTCCTCTCCCATAAACTTTGTTGGAGGCCCACCGCTAAAATATCATCCAATGGTCTAAAGCTTTCTTCACAATAATCCAACGGTCAGATAAAGTGCAAAAAGCTTTCAAAGTGGTTTCAGGCGTTTAAACGTGGAAGTTGGTAAGCATGTTTAAATCCACGGAGTAGGACAGGCATTACACGCGCTCCCAGTGCGCGCAGTCGGGAGCTGGCAACAACATGTATTGATATCTGACCAGACAATCAAAAAGGTACTTCATCGAATTATCAATTCTACCCATTTAATGATCGAGTGAAGTCCATAAAAATTTCTAGAGTTTTTCTTTCATCAACCTCCTATCTCAGTCATCTTGCAATTTAGTCTCCTTTTTTTTTTAAAAAAGCATGCATAGTCAGTTGAATGTTTTAATTCCTTAAGCTTTCTAGTTGACTCTTATAACGAGCTTTAAGCTAATAACTTTCAAACCAATTAATTTTAGAATATTAGGTGTAGAATACCCCTCAGGCTTACTAACTCGAATTAAAAAGATTACAAGTTAAGATTGACTTTATACGAGATTCCTTTACATTCTCACCTTTTGATGCAAACCATAATACTTAGATGAAGGAGCCCGATTACTTATATTGCCGTCCACAATGTTCCATGCATCATCTAGCTCTGATACCAAATTGTAGACCTATGATATCGCTCGAACATCAATTATCCTTGACATCACAAGTACCGATATTATGTTGCAAAAGCTCCTAATCTTTAGCATGGACCTAAAGAAATCTGTGACATTCTCTATGGACAGCAAACCACTGATCCTCTACTGAGATCTATGATGGGGCACCTCCCTCCTTGGGCTTCAGGAAGACGCCCCCCTTTTCTAGGCCTTCTTCAAGAATCCTAGGGCGGCAACTCTAGAGAGAAGAGAAGAAGAGAGTTGAGGAAGAAAAGGTCTATATTCCATAGCATTTACAGCCTTATGAAATCCTAATACAATCTATGTATTTATACATAGCCATTAGGCCCGACCAAAAAATTTTTTGGCTAACCCAATACATGAAAGTACTCACCGAGCTCAAGTACACCCATGTCTCCCATGCTCTCATCCTCTGAATTTAGATCCGACCCATACATGAATTAGCTCTCATAAGACCTCTCAAACCAGGCCTTAAGACCCCTAGGATCAACCTAGATCCTAGCCCAAAATAGATCCTCGCATAACTCTGCCCGTGCACTGAGTCGGCTCAGTCTCAGCACTGAGCTGGCTAAGTGAAGAAAAAATCTATTTTTCGGATCAAGTTTGTTCAGATGTGATTGGATCAAGAAAGATATTACAAAAAATTCTCGATTGGATCCAGATCAGATCTGAGACTTTTCAGATCTAATATTATTAATCTAATAAAAAGTAAAATAAAAATAAAAAATAAATTAAATCTAAGTTAATTTTATCTTGTAGCGGATAATCAAATTATCCTGTAATGATCCTGATGTCTTCCTGAGGTTTTGGATCTTGCCACACAAGTGCCTGGCCTCTATCGGTATCCACTCGGATAGGATCTGGAGATCTTCTCCTTTCTTATCACCTTTTCAAATATCAGATCAGGATCTGATTTAAAAAATCTTCAAAACTCCTTTTGAAGATCAGATGTTGTCTCTTGCAGCAATGCTGCCTTCTTTCTTTCTCATCGTCCTTTCTCTTACTTGGATCGCACTAAACTGAAGCCCAAAGATTCTTGGGCATGGGTAGGAGAGAGAGGACCTGAAGATGACATGAAGAAGGGAGAAAAGCAGCCTTATGGCATGGGCAATGGGCTAGAGATCTAAATCCTAGGCATAGATAGGGTTTATATAAACCCTGCTGCGCCATGCAGTGCGACATCATCCCGGTCAATTATGGCCTTTTGTGCAATTAGATCTAGATCTGATTGGTGGGATGACATCATTTGATCCAATCAGATGAGAGTCCCTCTTAATCATCCTTAGATGGTGCCAAGATTGATCAAAGACAAATCTTTAGCGCCACCTAGGTAGAAACCCTAAAGCAACCTAGAGTCCCATCTATTTGGGACTCTAGGCGTCACTATCCATGGATGCATGCCTCCCTAGGTATGCACCCCTTATCCAACTATCTTTTAGTAGGTGGACTAGTCCAAAAGTTCTCTCCTATGATGGCTTGACATATGGACAGATGTCTAAGCATCAAAGGTCAATGTTTGACCAAATATCTAAAGCAGGATTTAGCAGATGACGAAAAATAGTAGGTGTTGTCTCAAATTCATCTCATAAATTAAGATAACCTTTTTTCTAATCTGGACAAGCTTCAGTCAGACCAAATAAAGATATCTGAGTGAGCCCAAATATATTTGGCTCAGTCGAGATAACTTTTAATGATAATTAAAGGAGAACATTAGGCTCAATCATGTGCTAGCATGATTTTTTGAACCTAATTGAATCTAATTCAAATCAATTGAGCTGGGTTAGTCCAATTGATGATATCCAGATCCAAATCTTTATTTGTATGATCTGGTTAGGTTCAACTAAGTATGATAATGAGATATGTCATGATCTCCATCATCGAAACATCTTCCGATGGATTAGAACTTTTCTGATTCAAAAAATTGGTATGATTGATCATCTAAATCATTTTAGTTGCTCTCAAAATCCATCAGTGATACCTAGCAGCATATGGTGGTAACTCATCAAAACTAAAAATGAACCTCTCGATGCAGTTATCTGTGTGATCAAGTTCTTCTATCTTGAGCCTCGATCGGATTAGGGTTAAGGTGAACTTGTCAAACCCTAATATCTGTCATATTATTGGTTATTCAATCAAGTCTAATGTGAAAATCTTAATAGAAATTCTTTCTATTATTTTACTCCGCCATAGCCATGGGCTTATGGACTTGATTCTCGTGATCATCATAGGACTACTCCTCATCTACCGAGGTAGATAGATTTTCTCTTGGTGCAATCTAATTTCAGTAATGAACATGCTATAGCCAACATACATCTCAGGATTTCGAATGGTTGGAAGATCGAGTCATAATGTAGTCAAACTATAACAACTCAAGATGAACTATCGATGCACCTCAGGTCAAAGAACCAGACACACAACTACAGCTTCGAGCCAGTCATCGATGAGAAGATAGACTTCCTAATGACTGCTCGAGGTGGTCACGCTCAGTGCCCTCGTTCTCTAATGAGTACCTATACTCTCGCTCCAGTGTCTCTACATCGTAGACTCAAGAATCATTTATTATAAATAAGTGATTATACACCAACCTTTTGGATCAATCACCATCCTCATGATGATCCTATGGTCGGAAGTATTTTATGAGTTCATAATGAAAATTCATGTCTTAAATTTTCAACTCTTAAAAATATAAACTATCATTGCCATTAACTCAAGGGATGTATCATAGACACTTTCAAATATACATTATGATAGAAAATAATCTATTTTATTATTTATAGTCAAAATTATAATTTTATCTTTAGAAGTGTATTATAAGTGTCAGCCAATCTGACTTCAAGGGTACAAATATCTAACAAACTCTCATTTGACCTAAAGTCAATTGACTACAAATCTAAGTCCCATCTTCTCAAGGTGGGCTTCGATCTTCTATTGGCCCAATGACTTTGTAAGTGGATCTACCACATTGTCTACGGAGTCGACTCTCCTGACCTCAACGTATCTCTTTTGGAGGTAATCGTGGATAAGGTGGTATCGCCGTTCGATGTGTTTAGATTTCTGGTGAGACCTCGGCTCCTTAGCAAGGGCTATGGCTCCATTGTTGTCATAATACAGAGGAATGACATCTGATGGCATCACTCCAATCTCTACGGTAAACTTTCTGTACCAGAATGCCTCTTTCGTAGCTTCTAATGCAGTGATATATTTTGCTTCTATGGTGGAATCTACTATTACTATCTGTTTGAAACTCTTCCAACTGACAGTACCACCATTACACATAAATAGATTTCCAGATGTTGACTTTTGATCATCTATATCATACATAAAATTCGAGTTTGTATACCCCTGAACTTGGAGTTCTCCATTACCAAAAATCAAGAATATATCCTTAGTTCTTCTTAAGTACTTTAGGATACATTTCACAGAAGTCCAGTGTTCTTCATCTGGATTCGACTGATATCTGCTCGTGACACTCATAGCATGGGCTATATCAGGTCGCGTACATAACATGGCATACATGAGGCTCCCTATTGCAGAAGCATAAGGGATCTTGTTCATGCATTCTATCTCCTCAGGTGTGCTAGGGCACATCTTCTTGGAGAGATGAATGCCATGTCTGAAGGGTACCAAATTTCTCTTGGAGTTTTCCATGCTAAACCTTTTTAGCACCTCCTCTATGTACTTCTTCTATGAAAGATCTAGCATTCTACTTGGTCTATCTCTATAGACTTTGATTCCTAGAGTGATGGATGCTTCTCCTAGATCTTTCGTGGAGAATTTTTTAGATAACCATATTTTAACCATGGTCAACATAGAAATATCATTCTCAATAAGAAGGATATCATCCACGTACAGTACGAGAAAGACAATAGCACTCCCATTGACCTTTCTAAAAATATATGGTTCCTCCTCATTCTTGATGAAACCAAATAATTTGATCACATCATTAAAATAAGTATTCCAGCTCTGAGATGCTTGCTTAAGTCCATATATGGATCTTTGCAGCTTGCATACTTTATGATCAGTATCACTGGATATGAAATTCAGTGGCTATTCCATGTAGATATCTTCCTCAAGATATTCATTTAAGAATATCGTTTTTACATCCATTTGCCATATTTCATAATCGAAATAGGTTACAACAGCAAGCAATATATGAATGGATTTAAGCATGGCTACTGGTGAAAAGGTATCCTAATAGTCAATGCCTTCGTGCTGACTATAACCTTTTGCCACTAATCTAGTTTTGAATGTCTCTACATTTTCATCTACACCAATCTTTCTCTTGTAGATCCATTTACACCTAATAGGTACTATACCTTCTGGTGGATCTACCATGGTATAGACTTGGTTTGAGTGCATCGAGTCAATTTCTGACTTCATTACCTCTAACTATTCTCGAAGTCAATATCTGATATCGTCTCATTATAGATTTTGGGATCATCACCATGAGCTCCATTACCTATGAGGAATATTTTTTCTACTTCCTCTGAAATAGTACCTAAGTACCTCTCAGGGGGATGGAAAACTCTTTTCGATCTTCGAGGTGGAGGAGGTAGTGATTGTATTGGCTCAACATGATTTGGTTCCAGATGGTCTTTAACTCTTTGCTCTTGGGAGACTTTCTCCTCTAGCTTGATCTGCTTTTCAATGCCGTCATCTTGAATAAACTATTTTTCAAGAAAGATGACATGTCGACTCACAATCACATTATGATCTTCTGGAATGTAGAAATAATATCCTAATGACTCTTTAGGATATCCTATAAATCAAGCTCTAAAGGACCTATAGTCTAACTTGTCTGCTTGTTGTCTTTTGACATGAGCTGGACAACTACAAATTTTGAGATGATTCAGACTTAATTTCTTACCATACCATATCTCATACAGTGCGGTAGGAATGGTTTTAGAAGAAATCTTATTTAGTAAATATATAGCAGTTAATAAACTGTGTTCCCAAAAAAAATTAAGAAGATCTATGAAGCTCATCATGGATCGAACCATATCTAATAGGGTCTAATTTCTCTATTCTAAAATTCCATTGAGTTGAGGTATTTCAGATGAAACCCATTGAGAGACTATGCCATTCTGCTTGAGATAGTCCAAGAATTTTTGACTAAGGTATTCACCTCTTCGATCTGATCGAAGAATCTTAATGGATTTTCCAGTTTGCTTTTCTACTTCATGTCTGAATTCTTTAAACTTTTCAAAGGCTTCTGACTTGTGTCTCATAAGATACACATATCCATACCGAGATAAATCATCGATGAAGGTTATAAAGTAGACAAAATTGCCTTTAGTCGACACATCAAATGGGCTGCACACATTAGTATGTACTAGGGCAAGTAAATTCGTGGCCCTTTTCCCATGTCCTATAAAAGAAAGTTTAGTCATTTTGCCATGAAGATATGATTCACAAATTGGATATGACTTGAAAGTCAATGGACTCAATAATCCAATTTTCTCCAATTTGTTAATCGTATCTTTTGCTATATGACCTAGTCTAAGGTACCATAGATATCTATCATTTGGACTATCTTTGGATCGTTTTGATTTTATGGCATTCATATTTTGCTCGATATTAAAAATAGATACACCAATATGTAACTGATAAAGATCGTTAATAAGAAAATTACTTACAATTTTATTTCTTTCATAAAGAATGTTATAATGATCCTTAAGAAAACTAATTACATAGCCTTCTAGTACTAAGCATGAAATAGAAATCAAATTTCTACTTACTGCAGGCACATAATAACAATCCTTTAGTACTAAATCTAAATCAGATGGTAGTCAAAGAGGATAGATTCCTATGGCCACAGTAGCAACCCTTGCTCCATTTCCAATGCATAGGATCATCTCACCATCCCTCAGCCTCCTGCTATCCTCAAGATCCTGCATGGAAGTGCACAAATGAGCACTAAAACTAGAGTCAAGCATCCAACTATATGCAGAAAAAACTGTAAGGTTAGATTCAATAATGAGCATACCTCCAGAAGGACCTGCCTCCTTCTTATTCTTTAGGGTGGCCAGGTATGAAGGATAGTTCCACTTTCAGTGGCCGTCAGTGTTGCAATAAAAATATTTTTCTTTGTCAGCGGTCTTCTTTTTCAGCTCTATCTTCTTTTTTTTTCTTCTTTCATCTTCTACTTTTTCACATACTTCTTTTTCTTTTCAAAAGGCTTTTTCTTGAAAGAAGTTCATTCCATAGCAAATACTGAGCCTTTAGAACCTTTCATTGAAAGCTCAGCAGTAATCAACATATTCATAAGCTCAACCAGAGTATTTTAAAGTTTATGCATATGGAAGTTCATGATGAACTGCCCATATACATCAGCTAAGAATTATAGAATTATGTCATTATGCAAATCCAGATCCAACTTCACTTCGAGCTTCTCAAGCTCTTCTAAGTCCTTGATCATCATCAGACAATGATCTTGGACTGACTGCTCATCATACATTTTAGCCTTGAATAGTCATTTAGTGATCTAATATTTGGCTACATGACTCTGTTCACCAAACATCTCTTATCGGTGAGCTAATATTTGATGGACAGTCCTGATATCTTCATGTTGGTGCTGAAGCTCATTAGACATCAATTCCAACATATAATATCTAGCCTTGTTATTTTTGTCTGTCCACTTATCAAGAGATGTTCTCTATTTAGTGGATGGACGAGTTGGTAAGGTGGGAGGATCTTGGTCCAATACATGAGTTAACTTCTTGGAACCCAAAATGATTTTGAAGTTTTGGAGCCAATCCTTGTAATTGGATTCGATCAATCTATGGGTGTCCAGGATACGTGCTAGCAGATTGGATGCAGACATTTTTCTGTAGAGAGTCAAAGATTCTAGTTAGATATTGTAATTAAGACTTGACCAATTTATTTAAAGATTTAACTTTTAAACAAATTAGCTCCTACTATTTTCTTGAATCCCTACACTCTCTCTGTAGAGATGCAAAAATGTTTACGATTATAGATTTCTAATGGGTGGTGCAGTCCCACCAACTGACTTATTACCTCACCTAATATTTATTGATGATGGGTTAGCCAATGAGTGGACAACTCTTGTCTAATGATTCTTTAATCATGGTGCACCCAATCTTGGTCTCTAATTCATGAATTTCATCATGCCCAAAATATTGATCCATTTCTTAGTTAAGTTAGATCCACCATTTGCACAAATTGGATTCCTAATTGGGTCTCTCATCGTATCCAGAATATTGAGCCCAATTTATCCTCCAACCTATAGCATCCAATGCATAATAGATATGGTTGTATCTTTCTAATGCAACTGAACCACTGTGATCAGTCGAGAACAATCAACCTCGAGAAGGGCCCGCATATCTACAATGATGGAAGACCTTAGACTTAATCTTTTCTTAGGGAGATTGAATTTAGGTCTCTTTAAACTTGATTTACAATAGCCATAATAATTATGACTAACCTAGTGGCATGGGTTAGCTCAGATTGTTAACCACCTTAGATCAGGATTGGGTCGACAAATATGGTCAGGTAAGTAAGATCGGTGGAAGGGATATGCCATTAATTTGTCAAGAATGTATTCATGTCGAGTAGCTTCCAATTAAAAATCAGTCGATCGTATCTGCTAGACTTACCTTAGACACCAAATTATTGAGCCAGAACTAATCAGGTTAGCCTACAATCCAGACTCTAACCATTAAGTCTAATTAGGTCTTAGCTTGATCGAGCACTCATATGATTTGATCTTGATCCAGACTTAATCCTATTAGGCTGGTCAATTTAAGCACTCTTGATCCCATCTAATCAACTCTTAATTCGGTTTGATCAACTGCTAGACCTAATTGAGTTACCTAAGTCTAAACCCAATTTTATGAATATATCTTAGATCTGAAAATTCTCAATTTTAGACATAACATATTTCATAATCTTAATTCTTAATTAAGTTTAGGGTTTGCAAATAAAATATGTAAAAAAAATCCTAGGATTTTAGGATCTAGAATTTTGCAAAAAATAAGTTTTGAATTTCTGATAAGGACGAACGTGCAGCACCCCTACACATCATAAGAACACCCCATCGAATGGAAGAAGAGGATATTTTAAATCCTACTTTATTCTTATGACCAGATGGCCAAGGGGAACACCTTAATTAAAATTATGAAAACTATAAAACTAGTTAGATCTACATCATATATCTCATATATAAAAATTGATCTAACTATAAACATGTTTAGTATACATCTTCATATATCATATCATGCATATTTTTAGATCTAAATTATCTCATAATTATCTAAAAAATTAAATTTTAAATTGATCATATCAAAATAAATTCTATTTTAGATAATTATGTAGAACTATTTTACAACTAGTCTAAACATGCATTCATCATATCTCATATGAACAAAATTTAAATAACTTTATTTTTTATTTTTTAGATCTTATTATAATATTTATAATATTAAAAAATAATAAATAAATAGATCTAAAAATTATAACTAATCAAATTAAATTATGATTATGCAAGACTATACATAGAATAATCCTATTCTATAACTAGTCATGCATCTTGTACAACTTAGATCTAAATTATTTAATTTTTAATTTTTTTAATTTTAGATCTAATCACATCTCATATGACCTTTGAAATTACTTAATTATTAGATTAAAATAAATTAAAATCAGATCTAATGCAACTTGACTCTGACACTTGTTAAAGAGAAAATTTTATTTTTTGAATCAGGTTCGTTCAGATTTGATTAGATCAAGAGAGATATTACAAAAATTTTTCTCTTAGATTTAAATTAGATCCGAGACTTTTCAGATTTGATATTATTAATCTAATAAAAAATAAAATAAAAATAAAGGATAAATTAAATCTAAGTTAATTTTATCTTGTAGCGGATAATCAGATTATCCTATGATGATCCTGATGTCTCTCTGAGGTTCTGGATCTAGCCACGCAAGTGCCTAGCCTCTACTGGTATCCACTTAGGTAGGATCTAAAGATCTTCTCCTTCTTTATCACTTCTCTAAATATTAGATCTGGATTTAATTTAAAAAATCTTCAAAATATTTTTTGAAGATCGGGTGTCGTCTCTTGCAGTAGTGCTGCCTTTTTCCTTTCTCGTCGCCCTTTCTCTTGTTTGGATCGCACCAAACTGAAGCCCAAAGATTCTTGGGCATGGGTAGTAGAGAGAGGACCTAAAGATGGAATGGAGGAGGGAGAGGAGCCGCCTTGTGGCATGGGCAATGGGCTAGAGATCTAAATCCTAGGCGCAGATAGGGTTATATAGACCCTGTTGCACCATGCAGTGCCACATCATCCCGACCAATCATGATCTTTTGTGCAATTAGATCTAAATCTAATTAGTAGAATGACATCATCTGATCCAATCAGATGAGAGTCCCTCTGAATCATCCTTAGATGGCACCAAGACTGGTCAAAGATAAGTCTTTAGCGCCACCTAGGTAGAAACCCCGAAGCAACCTTAGGTCTCATCTGTTTGGGACTCCAGGCATCACTATCCATGGGTGCACGCCTCCCTAGATGTGCGCCTCTTTTCCAACTACCTTTTAGTAGGTGGACTGGTCCAAAAGTTCTCTCCTATGATGGTTTGACACATGGGCAGATGTCTAAGTGTCAAAAGTCAATGTTTGACCAAATATCCAAAACAAGATTTAGCAGATGACAAAAAATAATAGGTGTTGTCTCAAATTCATCTCATAAATTAAGATAATCCTTTTCTGACCTAGACAAGCTCTAGTCAGACTAAGTAAAGGTACCTGAGTGAGCTCAAATATATTTGGCTCAGTCGAGATAACTTTTAATGATAATTAAAGGAGAACATTAGGCTCAATCGTGTGCTAGCATGATTTTCTTGAACCTAATTGAATCTAATTCCAATCAATTGAACCAGATTAGTCCAATTGATGATATCCAAATCCAAACCCTTATTTGTATGATCCGATAAGGTTCAGTTAAGTATGATAATAAGATATGTCACGATCTCCATCATCGACATCATCGAAACACCTTCCGATGGATTAGAACTTTTCTGATTTAGACAACTAGTATGATTGATCATCTAAATCATTCTAATTGCTCTCAAAATCCATCAGTGACACCTAGCAGCATATGGTGGAAACTCATTAAAACTAAAAATAAATCTCTCGATGCAGTTATCTGTGTGATTAAGTTCTTCTATCTTAAGCCCCGATCAGATTAGGATTAAGGTGAACTCATCAAACCCTAATATCCATCATATGATTAATCATTTGATTTAAGTCCAATGTGAAAATCTTAATAGAAACTCTTTCTATTATTTCACATTGCCATGGCCATGGGCTTATGGACTAGATTCTCATGATCATTATAGGGCTACTCCTCATCTACCGAGATAGATAGATTCTCTCTTGGTGTAATCCAATTCCTACAATGAACATGCTATAGCCAACATACACCTCAGAATTCTGAATGGCTAGGAGATCGAGTCATGGTGTAGTCAAACTATAACACCCTCAAGGTGAACTATCGATGCACCTCAGATCAAAGAATCAGACATATAACTACAGCTTCGAGCCAGTCATCGATGAGAAGATAGACTTTCTAATGACTGCTCGAGGTGGTCATGCTTAGTTCCCTCATTCTCTAACGAGTACCTATACTCTTGCTCTAGTGTCTCTACACCATATACTCAAGACTTATCTACTATAAAGAAGCGATTATACACCAACCTTTCAGATCAATCACCATCCTCATGATGATCCTACGATCAGGAGCATTTTATGAGTTAATAATAAAAATTCATGTCTTAAATTTTCAACTCTTGAAAATAAGAATTATCATTGTCATTAACTCAAGGGATGTATCATAGACACTAAATATACATTATGATAGAAAGTAATTTATTTTTTTATTTATAGTCAAAATTATAATTTTGCCCTTAGAAGTGTATAACAAGTGTCAGCCAATTCTAGCTTCTAAGACACACATATCTAACACTAAGTTCCACTTGATCGGCTTAGTCTGAAACTGAGCCGACCCAGTCCTATGCCATGCTAGCAATCCCGAACGCGCAGCTCTCTATTTTGCCTATGAACTGAGACTTAGCCAACCCAATTTTGGACTGAGCTAGCTAACCTGTAAAAAATCTTCTTTCTATAGTCTTGATTTTTCGACTTTGATTTCTTACTTCACCTTATGTCTCAAGTCTTTGAAGTACTAACCAAGCTCCTAAAATCCCCAGAGCCAACACCGTGACTCATCCCATGGCCTCCCAAGGGTTGGAAGTACCATAAATTCTCATAATCTCCACCTTGGTGCTCCAAACCTTGGCAAACCTCTCGGCAATGACCTCCTGCATGATCCCACTATCCCTGCACACTCGACAGCACCTGTGCAAACATCACCTCCACTAATCCTCTTCAGCTATTGTGCACCCTTGAGGCCTTTGAGATGACCACCTCCATCATTGAAGACCTATGCTTGCTTCTTTGCACCATCCTGAAATTATAGGATCCCTTTTGCTTAGCAGTTGTATAACTTTTTTTGAACTTTTCTAGAGAACCTGCAATATTTCTATATTGGCACTTGCTGCAAACCCTGACATGGTCTCCTTAGAACTATGTCTATCCTTCTGCATATGCCACTCCACCTGAAACTGTGCATCATCGGTACTGGTGCTAGGATATCGATCCTCCCACACCCCTCTACTCTAAACTCATGTCAAATTCCTCTCCAATTATGAAGCCACCTCTCTGGAGCTCCACCTATATCCAAAGTCCACTTGATGCCATAGAAGCCGACTCTATCACCGAGTCCCTTGAGGCCAACCACTCAATGCAACACTACTGAGCTTGCCGCTGTACCTCGAACATCGTCGCTACTCCTTCGAATCCTTCGCACTACACGAACCCCTTTGAAGTCATCTCGGATACCTCCGTAACCCATGGGCACCTTCGAAATCTAAGAGTTCATCCAACTCTTCTAAAATCAGCAATTGAATCCTAGAAAATTCCATCATAATCCTTCTCTTCTGCCTCTACACCAGCTATCACTTCAGTTGCGCTTGGAGAACCATCCTCCATCTGAATTGCAACTCTTTCTGATGCCCCTACAGAAGAAACCTGATCCATAATACTTCTGACTGCTTGAGACCTTCTGACCTTCTGGCTCTCCCTGAGACCTACATCCGATCTTTTTGAGAAGCCCTTGACACCATTTGCTGAGATACACTCCTTGGTTGTTGCACCATCGAGCCTCTCTCAGCTTCTGTGCCTCAAGGGTTGCGCTCCTACAGCACTCCAACACTCCCTAACTCATCTCTATGCCGCTCTACAGCTGCCCAGCCCTGACCTATTGGATCTCCATGGATCATCCATCTCCATCACTCCCAAGGCTTCGCAAATCCATGCTCTGGTCGAACCACTGAATACATCTCCAACTATTTTCTGCCTTCCAGACATCGAAGGGCATATAGTCACTTCTTCAGCCTTCTTTCGATCATTATTCCTTGAAAAATTTCTCTTCAACAGTTCTACACTACCCATCTTCCTAAAGAATCCTGATGCTCTCTGTTGAGATACCTTCCTCGGCTGCTACATCACCGACCTCTCTCAGCCCTGCATCTCTAGGAAAATGCTACTGCAGCACTCCAGCGCTCTTTGTCTATCACATAACCGTCATACACCTCAGCCTTTCCACCAAGATCGATCAGCAAATCATGCACCAAATTCTTCCACCCTAAAAAAATTTCTTTTCATTAATCCTCTCAATCTTTACCTTCAACTCGCTACTCTCAGTTGACCAAATCATAGAAATAACAAGATAGATTTGAGAAATATCGTGGAATCCTTATGCAAATTTTTGATTTTATCTTGTATGACTTCTTCTTATCTTCTATGCACCATCAGGCTCTGAAACTTGGCTCTGATATCATATTACCGTTTACAACATTTTAGGCATCACCTAGCTCTGATACCAAATTATAAACCCATGATATCGCTCGAATGCTAATCATCCTTAACATCATAAGCACCGATATCATATTATGGAAGCTCCTGATCTTTAGCACGAACCTGAAGGAACTTGTGACATTCTCTATGGACAGCAAACCATCGATCCTCCACCTAGATCTATGATGGAGCATCTCCCTCCTTGGGCTTCAGGGAGATGCTCCCCTTCTCTAGGCCTTCTTCAAGAATCCTAGGGCAGCAACTCTAGAGAGAAGAGAAAAAGAGAGTTGAGGAAGAAAAGGTCTGTATTCCACCACATTCATAGTCTTATGAAATTCTAATACAACCTATATATTTATACATAGCCATTAGGCCCGACCAAAAAATTTTTTAGCTAACCCAATACATGAAAGCACTCACCGAACCCATATACATCCATGTCTCCCATGCTCTCATCCTCTGAATTTAGACCTGACCCATATATGAATTAGCCCCCTTAAGACCTCTCAAACTAGACCTTAAGACCCCTAGAATCAACCTAGACTCTAGCCCAAAATAGACCCTCACATAACTCTGCCCACACACTGAGCCGGCTCAGTCTAAGTACTGAGCCGACTAAGTTCCACTAGGTCGACTCAGTCTAAAACTGAGCCAGCCCAGTCTTATGCTATGCCAGCAGTCTCGAACATGCAGCTCTCTATTTTGCCCATGCACTGAGACTTAGTCGATCCAATTTTGGACTGAGCCAGCTAACCTGCAAAAAATTTTCTTTCTATAGTCTTGATTCTCCAACTTTGATTTCTTGCTTCATCTTATGTCTCAGATCTTTAAAGCACCAACCAAGCCCCTGAAATCCTTGGAGCCAACACCGTGACTCCTCCCGTGGCCTCCCAAGGCTTGGGAGAACCATAAATCCTTACAATTCAGTGAGAGATGCTAAAAACCTATTTTATTAATCTAAATTGATGGTAAGGTGGACTTTATACATACTTTGATCTTTCCACTTATATCCCCATAAAGTAGATTCTTTAGTGAGATCATTGGATCGAAGGTTCTAGAATTACCCTAGAATTTGTTCTGATATAAATCTTACTATTTATTAAGCTTCCTTAATAACTTGTCCCTTAATATTTCTAAAATTATCTAAACTATTAATCATTCATCAATTAGAATACCCGATTGGTTTCAAATTGAGATAAAATTTGGTACATAAATTAATTATGGTCATACTTGAGAACTTGATTAATTTAATTATTTCCTCCCCCCCAACTTTATTTCCATTGTCCCTAATGGAAGAAGGGAATAACAAAATAGAATAAAATAGAAAAAGAAAGTACAAGGAAGGATACCACTTGGATTTGATATTCTCATTCATTTTTGGGTGAGGGGTTGTTCCTTTGTAGGTGTGATTGGTTCATGACTCCATCTGGGCCTTAGATGAAATGCTTCCCCCCAAACTTAGCTAATTGCCCTTCTCAGGTTTTTCTATGAAAATAAAAGAAGCCAGATAATAGAAAGAAATACATAAGCTGGGTTGCCTCTCAGGAGTGCTAAGTTTAAAGTTTTCAACCAGACTGAATTGAGTATCATGGTGGTACTGGATCCACTAGATCAACAGATTCAATTAATTCTCCATCATTGATTCCATTTATGTAAGATTTCAATCACTGATTGTTAACTTTAAAGATGTTCTCCTATTTAGGATCTTTGAGTTCTACAGCTCCATGAGGAAACACTTGAGTTACAATGAAGGGTCCATCCCATTGTGAACGAAGTTTACCAAGAAAAAGTCGCAACCTAGAATTGAAGAGCCAAACTTTCTGATTAGGCTCGAATATTTTTTGTGCAATGAATTTGTCATGGTATGCTTTAGTTCGAGTCTTATAAATTTTAGCACTCTCATATGCCTCATTGCATAGCTCTTTAAGTTCATTTAGTTGAAGTCTCCTATTAGAACCTACATTTTTTATGTCAAAGTTAAATTACCGTATGGCCCAACATACGTGATGTTTCAATTCCACCAAAAAATAATAAGCTTTACCAAATACAATCCGATAAGGAGACATTCCTATGGGTGTTTTAAAAGCAGTACGATAAGCCCATAATCCATCATCCAAGCATGCTAACTAGTCTTTTCTATCAGGCCTTACCGTTTTTTCAAGAATATGTTTAATCTCTTTATTGGAGACTTCAACTTGGCCACTTGTCTAGGGTTGATAAGGTGTGGCAAGTTTATGGATTATTTTATTTTTTTTATTAGCATCTCAAAGTGCCTATTCATGAAGTGTGTACTTTCGTCGCTAATTATGACTCTTGAAAATCCAAACCGACTAAAGATGTTATGCCAAATGAACTTGATCACGACTTTGTAATCATTGATTTGGGTTGTCATAGCCTCTACCAATTTTGATAAGTAGTCCACTACTACCAAAATATACTTGAATCCAAACAAGGAAGGAAAGGATCCCATGAAATCAATCTCCCAAACATCAAAAATTTTTACTACAAGAATAGGGGACAGGGGCATCATATCTTTTTTTGAAATGTTCCCTGTTTGCTGACATCGCAGGCAATTATGGCTAAATTCATGTGCATCTTTGAATAGTGTCAGCCAATAAAACCCACTCTGCAATACCTTTGTTGTAGTTTTTCTTACACTAAAATATCCCCCACATGCTAGCGAGTGGCAGAAGATAAGAATACTTTGGACTTCGCACTCAGAGACACAATCTTGGCAATATTTGAACAACTCTGGTTCTTCCCAAAAATAGTACTTTATTTGGGAGAAAAATTTATTTTTCTCTTGTTGGTTCCAGTGAGATGGAATTTGTCCCACTGCCAAGTAATTGACTATATGAGCGAACCAGGAAAGACCAGTGGAAGAGATTGAAAAGAGTTTTTCATTCAGAAACCTATCTTTAATCATTTTTCTATTATCTTCTACCAAGATCCTAGAAATATGATCTACGAAATCCTTTTTATATAAAATTTCTAAATCGAATTCTTGTAATAGAAGGATCCATCTAATCAGCCTAGGTTTTGTATCCCTTTTGGATAGCAGATGTTTCAACACTGCATGATCGAAGTATACTAAGACCTTGGAGTCTAAAAGATATGATCTAAATTTATCTAGGGCAAACACAACAGCAAGCAATTCTTTTCAGTTGTGGTGTAATTCAATTGAGCATCTGAAAGAGTTCTACTTGCATAATAAATTACATATGGTTTTCGATTAAACCTTTGTCCAAGGACTGTAAGAATAATCAGAAACATCACATAAAACTTCAAATGGTAGGGTCGAATCTGGAGCTTTTATGATTAGTGCAGTGGTTAAGGCAATTCTAAGTTTATTGTAAGCAGTCAGGCAATCTTCATTAAAATCAAAAGAATTTTTCTTGGTAAGCAAGTTGCACAAATGTCGTGAGATTTTGCTAAAATCCTTAATGAAGCACCTATAGAAACTTGTGTGGCCTAGAAAGGATTGCACTTGTTTAACTGAGGTTGAGGGAGATAATTTCGAGATTACTTCAACCTTTGCTTTATCTATGTCAATCCCCCGCTCGGATACAATTTGTTTTAGCACAATTCCCTCACAAACCAAAAAATGACTCTTCTCCCAACTTAAAACCCAATTTTTCTCTACACATCATTGAAGAACCTTGGCTAGGTTCTGAAAATAGTCATCAAAGGTAGAGCCAAATACCAAAAAATCATACATGAAGACCTCTAGAAATTTATTGACCATATCAGAAAAGATGACCAAAATGCACCGTTAAAAAGTGGCTGGTATATTATAGAGATCGAATGGCATACGTCTAAATACAAATGTTCTATATGGGCACGTGAAGGTGGTCTTTTCTTGATCAGCAGGAAATACCGGGACCTGGTTATATCCTAAATATCCATCTAGGAAAAAGAAGAACTTTGTCCTGCTAGCCATTCTAAAATTTGGTCAATAAAAGGCAAAGAAAAATGATCTTTCCTAGTAACAACATTCAGCTTTTGGTAGTCTATACATGCTTGCCAACCAGTTATTGCATGAGTAGGAATTACTCACCCTCATCGTTTTCTACTATGGTAATTCCTGACTTTTTAGGTACTACCTGGGTTGGGCTAACCCACTGGCTATCCAAAATTGGGTAGATAATTCCAGCATCTAGCCATTTCATCACTTTCTTTTTGACGACTTTTCATGTATTCGGATTCAATCTTCATTGCATGTTCCTATGTGGTTTTACCTCCACCTCACAGTGAATGTGATGCATGCAAACAGAAGGATCTGTACCCTTCATATCAGCAATCAACCATCCTATAGCCTCTTTGTGTTCTTTAAGCATCCTTACAAGTTTGTCCTCCTAGTCAGTGGTTAGGTCAGATGCAATGATCACTGGGAAGGGATCATTAGGTCCGAGAAATGAATATTTCAACATGACAGGAAGATGCTTTAGCTTTAGAGTAGGTGGTGCTTCGAAGGATGATACTAGAGGGCTTAATTGCATTGGTAATTGCCCATACTTTACAGTCCAAGGGGGAGTGGTGCTAAAATTAAGAGGTTCTAGCAAAGCATATACTTCTGTAGTGTATCCATTGAAATCAAAATTATCCATTCCAAAATGTATTAAGCATGCTTGTAAAGGATCTGAGTTGAGCAAGGCAGGAGCTTTATTTTCTATAACTTCCTTTAACAAGTTGATCTCGTTATGATCATACACAGGTGGTCCTAGAGATGTATTGAAAATATTCAACCTTAGCTTCTTGTTCCCGAAAGATACATCCATAACCCCAGTCCTACAATTTATATAAGCATTAGAGGTTGCTAAGAAGGGTCTACCTAGGATGAGGCTAGGGTTGCTACCAGATTCCATATCTAGCACAAGAAAGTCAACAGGAAAGTAGAATTCATCTACTTTCACCAACATGTCTTCCAATATTGCATGAGGTACTTTCATGGATCGATCTACTAGTTGTAAGGTCACCGTCGTGGGTTTCAACTCTCCAAATTTAAATAGGTCATATACAGAGCTCGAGAGAAGATTGACACTTGCATCCAAATCTAATAATGTCTTCTTAATTGTGAGATCCCTTATGACACAAGATATAATTGGGGTACCTGGATCTTTCAGTTTGGATGGGGTAATTTGCCAAAAAACTGAGCTGGTCTGCTCAGTTAGGTGGACTTTTCTTGTATCTATGCCTTAGATTTTCTTTTTTATGTAAATAGGTCTTTTTAAAATTTGGCATAGGTTGGGACTTGCTTAATGGCATTGAGAAGGGGTAAGTTTATCTGGACCTATTTAAATAGTTTCAACATTTTATTCATTTTTTTACACTTCTTATCAAGAGACAAAGGAGATTCTAAAGCACTAGGAAATGGAACCTTAGGTGCAGGTACTGGGTTAACATGTTCTTTCCTCTCTTCAGATTTTGTTTTTATTATGGCTGGAATTTGTTGCTCTTGTTGTTGGGTTACTTCAGATTGATTTAAGATTTTTTCACTTCTAAGAGTCATAACTATTTTGGCATGTTTGGAAAATATTTTAGGACCAATGGAGCTTTCAGCCATGTATTGTCCTTTTGGGTTATTGATGGGCTGACTAGGTAATTTATCTTCTTCTCTCCTACTGAAAGCTATTGGTAGCTGACCTATCTAGGTCTCTAGCTTTGTTATTGATTGCGTATGGAAGTGAAGGAGTTGGGTATTCATTTCTAGTCCTTTAAGTGCTTGCAGCACTTTTTCTTTGAAAGTCGAGCTATGAGTACTCGAGGTGGGTTGAGAAGGATTCTGATATTATGGCTAGAACGGATGCTTATAAGTTGCATCTAGATAACCTGATCTTTATTGCACTAGAGGAACCACTGGTTGTAGTTTACACGAAAAATTTGGATGGTTTCTCCATCCAAGATTGTATGTACTAGAATAGGGGTTATTCTCTGGTCTAGAGTAGTTTGAGCTTGATGGACTTGCTCTTGTACATATTCAGAAAACTATGGTGCAGCTAGACACTCACTCACATAGTGAGCAGGGCTCGAATATAGTGCATATATATCTTGCATTTGATTGGATGGAGAAGAGGACTGTCCCATACTTAATAATTGATCTAACATTTGGGACAGTTCATCTACCTTATGATGGATATCTAAAGCATTTCCTACTTCATAGATTCCACTCCTCTTTGGGTTTAACATGGGTTTATCTCTAATAGAGGCAGACATATGATGTAATGAATTTTCATTTAAAGTTTCAAATAGTTTCCATGCCTCATCCTCACTTTTCAGCATGAATGAATCACCACATGATGCATCTGAAGGAACCAGATCTAGGATTTCATGGATAGATCTTAAAATTTTTTCAAGATCATGTAGTAGAAGACTTAAATAAATCAAATATTTATTTAAATAAATATGTAAACACCTAGATCTCAGATCTATTACATGATCAAGGCATGATATTAAATCAAAAATTAAAATCAAACAAGAAAGAAAAGGTTGATCAAATCAACCTAGATCTACACTACATCAAATGCAGGTATGAAGTTAATAGATCAGATCTATTATCTGAGCAAGTTAAACATTCTAACTTGCTGATCCAGGCTTGAGAATAAAGTCATGAGCTACACACGTATCCAGCCTCTAGGAGTCATCCACACGAGTCCACGAACATGATCAGAGATCCTGATGCAGGAAATCAGCACAGCATTCTAGTATGGTGTTGATCTCTCTTTGACGATCGATCTGATGCTTTCTTCTTTGAAACTTAGGCTCTCCAAAATATGAGAATGAAGAGAAGAGTTTTCTAGTCTAATACTCTCTCAAAAAAAACTCAAAAGAAAAAGGAGAGATGAGGAATAAAATAGCCCTAGAAGAAGACACTCTTCTTCTCTTTTCTCTCACCTAGACACCTAGTTTGGTGCCTATGGAACCCCCATGCCCAAGGATCCTCCTACTCTAATTTTTTCACACCCCAAAGTACTCCCAAAGATCTATATTTTACAAAAAAATAGATCAAAATTCATCCTAAATTTATAGAAAAAGAAGAATCCTTGTCTAGGTCAAAAACTAGACAAAGCAGGACTAGATTTGGCAAGTAGTTGGGGCACCCAACTCTTGGGTGCCCCTCCTCTAATTTCTTTTGGTAAATCTAGCAAGGAGAGGTGCACAAAAAACATCTCACTCATATTGAATTAGAAAGAAAAAATAGGCGATGGGCGGCACACATGGAAGGAGATGTTTTGGTTTATAAGGATTCTATCTCATAGAATCCTAAATCAAAACTAACTTCCTCTTAGACTTGGTCAACCACCAAATAACCATATGAGAATAAGAGGAAGACAAGGGGTGTGCATGAAGACTAGAGAGAGACTCTCTGTCGCATAAAAAGAGAGGGCATGGGGCGTGGATGGCTTAAGGTGGCGCAAGGTGGAATCCTAGTCTCACTAGGATTCCATCTATGACTTGGTCAAACATAGTTTCTCAAATCAAATTAAATCAAAACTAAATCAACTAAATTAAATTAGGTTCTAATCTAATTAAAAACTTAATTAAATTAGATTAAATTAAATTTAATTTTAATTTAATTTTTTAATCAAATTAAAAAATTGGGTTGATCCGAGTCCTAGTTAGACTAGGACTAGTTCTTTCTTGCACTTGACTTATCCAATAAGCCAATTGGACTTGATCCAATCAAGTTCAAACTAAATCTAATTAAATTATATTTAATTAAACTTGATAGGAATGCGATGTTGTCGTTAAGACACCGTGTTTATCAGTTTAATCTGACTTCTTAAAATTATTGAAAATACGTAGATAGCAGTGAGTCGGGTCGAATCCACAGGAAAGATAGTATTTTTAGATTTGAAATCTTTGATTTTATAAAAAAAAAAAAAATTGAAGAGTTTTAGGATCAAAAGTGAAGTCGAAAAAAAAAATGAAAATTAAAAGATGCAGGAATTTAAACTTGGTACTAAGATCTACTAATTAGATCTTAGCATCTACTTGCAATAAAAAAATAATAATTAAAGTGCAAAAATTAAATTATAATAAAAATTAAAAGAAAGAAATTAAAATGTAAAAAAAAAAAATTATTAATTAAAATTTTAAAATTTAAATACATAGAATTTAAAAAGAATAAAATAGCATGATCTCTGATCTTGGATCGGCATTGGCAGAAAGATGGTGTACAAGCTCGGCTCTTCTTCTCGGCACCCATTGCTTTGAAGCAGCCTTTAACCCATAGCCTGGCTTCCCCCTGTACCAAAGCTTCATCTTGATCGGAGATATTGATTTTTGGTAGCCTAGGGTCCTTTTTATAGAGCTAGGAGGGCTGGATATTTTTTTCTAAAGGCAATATGGGACTAATAGCCTTTGTAATCATAAAAATATAAAGAAATTTGGATAAAATTTGAATCAAAATAGCTCTAATATGACTCTGATAAATCTGATAAAATCCAGCCATTCAACAAGAATCCAACGATCCAAAAATCATCAAAATTGGATGCAGATCAACCCAGATCAGGTCGGATTAATTTCTAGCCGTTGGATCATGCTTGATGGAGGAAATCTGGCCGCAAATCATGCGCCTGAGAGTTTGATCGCCATCGGGAGCTTTCTGGACCGTCGGATCATCGCCTGGATCGAGCGCTGCCATCCGATGGTGATCCGCGTGATGTTTGTATCTGAATAAAATTCAGAAGCAACCACAGCCGTCCGATCCTGACCGCAAACAACCACATCCGTCCGATCGCGCAATAACTATTCCCATGGACCGCGTGGACCGACCGCACTGCACACCGCAACCAATCAGCACCACTGTTGTCGAACGAAAAGACTAAATTACCCTTGTGAGCCGCGATAAATTTCTGTAGACCCTTAAGGGGTCTAGGTCCACCACGTGGCAATTTCTGATTCGCCGAAATTTGCTGAGCTGGCGGTCCACGCCTAGCTCGTGGACCGGCTGATGGCTTCAACAGCTGAGTCGACTTTGATGGCTCGGCTTGGCTTGGTGGCTCGGCTTGCGGAGCCGGCTGAGCCGTTTTCTTTTTTATTTAATTTTTATTTATTTTATATTTTTAAAAATTCATATCTTTTTTATTTTAGCTCTATTTTACTTGAAATTTACTTTGTTGTGATTAAAAAAATGAGCTCTTTCTATTGATAATAAAATTTTATTTTTTTAATTTTTATTAATTTTTATTATTTTTTAATTAATTTTTTAATTAATAAAAATATGAATTTTTCAAAAATTATATATAAATTGATTAATAATTCTTAAAAATTAATATAAATTAATTAATAAATTAATACTTTTATTAATGAATTTATGATGTTTATCACACCCCCTAACTTAAGCTTTGCTCGTCCTCGAGTAAAGAAAGAATTTAGTTTTAAATATCTTTTAACTTTAGAGTTTCGAATTTTACCTAAGCAATTTTCAAAATGGCCATTGATATTCAGTAGAGCTTAAATGAGATATATCATTGGGGTATTAATACTTATCAATAGAAAAATTAAGTAAAGAACATTAAATTTTTCAGAACTTTTTCTAAATTATTCCACTTTTATCTCTGATTTGTCTAAACTTTCATATAGGCAGGTGTATTGCTACTTCCATCCTTCATTTATTAATTTTTATTTTCACATTGCCCACTTTTTGATGCGAATATCATTGCTTACTTAGGCAACGGGACCCGGTTACTTGGTGGAAAACCAATGTTTCTTTTTTTTTTTTTTTTTT
The DNA here is from genome assembly GCA_006176705.1 of Cocos nucifera. Lineage (NCBI taxonomy): Eukaryota > Viridiplantae > Streptophyta > Magnoliopsida > Arecales > Arecaceae > Cocos > Cocos nucifera. The sequence goes on along the minus strand of QRFJ01003188.1, from coordinate 53,085 downwards.
AACGTTGTACCACTATTGAGTGTCTTAACTCCTTAAGCTTTCTATTTGATCCATGTAGCGAGTCTTGGGCCAATGACTTCCAAACCAGTTGGCTTTAGGGCACTAGGTATAGAATACCCCTCGGGCTTACTAGCTCGAATCAAATAGGCTACGAGTTAAGACTAGCTTTACAACGAGCTTCTTTGCCCTTCCCACCTTTTGACGCGAAACTCAATGCTTGCTTAGGCAAAGAGGCCCGGTTACTCAGTGAGAAGTACTTGGAAACTATTTTATTAAAATAAATTTTTATATGAAGAAACGTATAGTTACCCTACACAAGCCTATAAAAAGTAGACTTTTCTTTGATGCTAGTAGAAATAATTAGAAATGCTCCAAGAAAAAATTTTTTATGTTCTGGACTTAACTCTTTATTGAATTTTCTTAATACTTGATTCCTCAATATCTCATAGATTCTCTGATCTGTGCATCAATTTTTTTTTAAAAATGCTTAGTTTAATTCGATTCTTAAGCATAATCAAGGTATCTAAATACTAAATACTAACTTTTTCGAGGACTTAAAATTTTAAAATTTTTATTTTTCTCTCCCCCCAACTTAATCGACATTGTCCTCAATGAGAAGAAGAAAAAATAAAGGATGTAATAAAAAACATGGAAAGAATACACCTAACTCAGTATATTTATTTATTTATTTATTTTTTTTGGTCCAGCACATGCCTTTGAAAATTTGAGCTCTCCCTCCAACTTATTCAAATTATCCTAAAAAGAAAAAAGATAAATTAGATAAAAACTAAATATTGGGTTGCCTCCCAACAAGCGCTAAGTTTACCGTCTTCAGCCAGACACAATGTAGCTCACTATCCTGTGTCGAATATTGGATTGACAAATTCCAATGGTTTTGGATTGCCAATCTCAGAAAGTTGATGTTGATTTTTAATCCCATTATTGATATATTCACTGTTAATTTTTGGGATATATTTTATGATTCCATTCTCAGACCCATGTTTATTAAGAATTACTCCTATTTGTTCTTCTAAAATGCTCATGAATGGAGTTTTAGGAGTTAAGTTTGATTCAATGGGTGCTGGAATGGTGACTAAAGGCGGTTTTAATTCTGGAGGTAAATTAATGTGATCCTGCTTAAACAACTCCATTGACATTTCATTACATGCCTTTTGATTTTTATAAGAAGAACCAGCTTCTAGGGTTGAAGGGAATAGGACATTAGGTTTATAAGTCTCGGGTAAATCATCTATTCTCTTTTCCCTTATTTCTATCTCATTTAAACTGGAACTAGCATCAGTACTAATTCCTGGCTTGGGTTCTTCTATGTGGTTAGTCTCAGTACTAACCAGTTCCTCTAAATTTTTATTTTGGCTAGCATCAGTACTAGCCTCTCTCACCTGGATCTTGGTATGGGTCCATAAGAATCCTATAGCTTTTAAGTTCAGGAATTACTTTGGTATTCTCAAATTGGAGATTCTTAGATGAAACATTAGATTGATAATTTAATCCAGGTGGTTGGTGGTCATTAGGTGGGTTGTTTGAAATTGGTAGGTTCGGTAGTTGATCTAGTTCTCTCCTCATGTTAGACTCAACTAATTGTCCTATTTGAGCTTCTAGTCTGGCGATAGATTGCTGTTGAGTTAGAATTAATTGTTGAAGTTGGTTAAATCTATCATCAGCTAGATTGGTCTGTTGAGGAGGTGGGTATGAAGGCTGATTATAATATGATGGCTGAATAAACTGACTAGGCTGACCATTATTATAGGCATAATTTTGATAATTTTGCTCAAGTGAAATTTGGGTCTGAGCCTGAGTCTGTTGGGATGTCCAAGAAAAATTAAAGTTACTCCAATCTGAATTATATGAATTTGAAAATGGGTCATTAATCAATTTGGAGTATCCTTGAGTAGCTTGAACTTGTTCTTGGATAAAATATGGAAACTGTGCAGTCATAGGACATTCACTTACATGATGGGTTGGACTAGCACAGATTGAATAATTCTCCTGATAATTAGAAGATGATGTGAATTGTGTAGGAGATTGTTGACCTAGGGTTAGGAGTTGATCTATTTTCTGAGCAAGAAGGTCAACTTTATCTAATTTTTGGACTAATTAGATTCATATTAGCCATTTGATTATTATGTTTAATGTGAATCAACCATTCAATTAAGTTCAACTAAATCAGAAAAAGTGATTTCCTACCATGCATGTATTAGTGTAACCCTAATGTATGGTTCAAAAAAAAAATTTAGAATATTTTTTTATTTTTTTTTTATTATTTTATTTTATTATAAATTAATTTTTTTATTTATTAATTTTAATTTAATTTAATTTAATTTAATTATTATTTTTAATATTTTTTTAGTTAGTTTAATTTAATTTTTATTTTATTTTATTTTATTTATTTAGAGGAGAAAGAAAGAAAAAAAAAGTTCTCAAGAAGAGGTCCTAAGGAGTCCTAGAACTAAGAAGAGAGAGAAGAATTAAATTTAATTAGATTTGATGTTGGTTAGCAATCAAGTTGGTCAATCAATCCTGACTAAGGGTTATCCTAAATCTAGACAGCTCCTAACTGCCAAGGTCACCTTCAAGCCCTCCAAGTGTAGGATTAGCCAATCAACTAGCCAGGTAAGTGTAAGGTCGGTGGGAGTCCCCCCGTTGCTTGCCTTAGACACCAATTATGCTTGGCCAGGTAAGCGAACGGAATCAATTAAAAACCACCTTCCTTCGGGCCCAATCATCCCTGAACCACTTTTCTAGACACCAGTCAAATTAACTTATCCTAACCTGGTACAACTTTTTGGATTCCTTGTCCTATTGAGCTCGAGTTCCTAGGGTTGATGTCTAATTGATTTTAATTTAAAGGTTTAGGTCAATGCAGGATGTTGGTTGGTTGTTTGTGGGCTAAGGAAGGGTGATCAAATCCCCACCTTATCTTATTTAATTGGGTATTGCCCTTAATTTGATTTAATATGATATACAAAAAAAAAAAAGAAAAATTCAATCAAAGGGTTCTATGCAATTTAAACTAGATGCATGTAACTAATTATATTCTGAAAGGCTTACCTTGCCTCCAACAATCACCAAAAAAATAAAAATAAAAATAAAGATAAAAATAAAACTAATATGATGCATGCTCTAAATAGTTAGGATTTCTAATCTTATCATGAGGTTTTTAATTAGATTAAATAAATATTTTTTAAAATTAATTTAAAAAATAAAATAAATAAATAAATAAAATAAAAAGAAAAGAGAACTAGGGTTAGGATTGATCTCACCAGGCAAAACTTCTGATTTTTTTTGTTCTTTTTTTCTTTTCCTACAAAATAATAAATAAATAAAAAATTAGTAAGAAAATAAAAATTTTATTTATAATTTATTTATAAAAAAATCAAAAAGATCAAAAATTTAATATTCGTGCCTTCCCCGGCAACGGCGCTAAAAACATGATAGGGAGCGTTTGCCGGAATTATTTTAATTTATTTAAAATAAATAAAAGAAATCAAAATTAAAAATCAAAAACATTCCCCGGCAACGGCGCCAAAAACTTGATAGGAACACGATGTTGTCGTTAAGACACCGTGTTTATCAGTTTAATCCGACTTCTTAAAATTATTGAAAATACGTAGATAGCAGTGAGTCAGGTCGAATCCACAGGGAAGGTAGTATTTTTAGATTTGAAATCTTTGATTTTATAAAAAAAAAAGAAAAGAGAAGAGTTTTGGGATCAAAAGTGAAGTCAGAAAAAAAAATGAAAATTAAAAGATGCAGGAATTTAAACTTGGTACTAAGATCTACTAATTAGATCTTAGCATCTACTTGCAATAAAAAAATAATAATTAAAGTATAAAAATTAAATTATAATAAAAATTAAAAGTAAGAAATTAAAATGCAAAAATAAAATTTTTATTAATTAAAATTTTAGAATTTAAATACATAGAATTTAAAAAGAATAAAATAGCCTGATCTCTGATCTTGGATCGGCATTGGCAGAAAGATGGTGTAGAAGCTCGTCTCTTCTTCTCGGCACCCATTGCTTCAAAGCAACCTTTAACCCATAGCCTGGCTTCGCCCTGTACCAAAGCTTCACCTTGATCGAAGATATTGATTTCTGGTGGCCTAGGGTCCTTTTTATAGAGCTAGGAGGGCTGGATATTTTTTTCTAAAGGCAATATGGGACTAATAGCCTTTGTAATCATAAAAATACAAAGAAATTTGGATAAAATTTGAATCAAAATAGCTCTGATATGACTCTGATAAATCTGATAAAATCCAGCCATTCAATAGGAATCCAACGGTCCAAAAATCATTAAAATTGGATGCAGATCAACCTAGATCAGGTCGAATTAATTTCTGGCCGTTGGATCGCGCTTGATGAAGGAAATCTGGCCGCAAATCATGCGCCTGAGAGTTTGATCACCATCGAGAGCTTTCTGGACCATCAGATCGTCGTCTGGATCGAGCGCTGCCATTCGATGGTGATCTGCGTGATGTTTGTATCTGAATAAAATTCGGAAGCAACCACAGTCGTCCGATCTTGATCGCAAACAACCACATCCGTCCGATCGTGCAATAACTGTTCCCATGGACCGCGTGGACCGACCGCACCGCACACCACAACCAATCAGCACCGCTGTTGTCGGATGAAAAGACTAAATTACCCTTGTGAGCCGCGATAAATTTCTGTAGACCCTTAAGGGGTCTAGGTCCACCACGTGGTAATTTCTGATTCACCGAAATTTGCTGAGCTGGCGGTCCACGCCTAGATCGTGGACCGGCTGATGGCTTCAATGGCTGAGTCAGCTTTGATGGCTCGGCTTGGCTTGGTGGCTCGGCTTGCGGAGTCGGCTGAGCCATTTTCTTTTTTATTTAATTTTTATTTATTTTATATTTTTAAAAATTCATATCTTTTTCATTTTAGCTCCGTTTTACTTGAAATTTATTTCATTATGATCAAAAAAAGAGCTCTTTCTATTGATAATAAAATTTTATTTTTTTAATTTTTATTATTTTTTATTATTTTTTAATTATTTTTTTAATTAATAAGAATATGAATTTTTCAAAAATTATATATAAATTGATTAATAATTCTTAAAAATTAATATAAATTAATTAATAAATTAATACTTTTATTAATGAATTTATGATGTTTATCAAAACTTAATCTCAATCCTTTGGCTTAATCAAATTAAGCCAATCAGCGATCTAATTGCTAATTGATCGTCCTGCAACACTTGCACTAGGTTAAAAAATAATCATATTGATTGTTTAATCCTAAAATAATTCTAAATCGCTGATCAACCATCCGATCGAAATGTGAACTTTAATGTGTATGACCTCATAGGTTCAAACCTAAGCTGGTAGCATAGGAATAAATTTTTGTATCAATCAAAGTGATAATCTAGCAATAATATCCGACGGCCGGATAGGTCAAAAGGTATAGAACACCATCCTTAAAACCCATGCGAATATAGTTTTCATATAATTCATCCCCTTGACCATAATGCTCGTAGGATACGTCAGAGTTCAATTGTCAACTCTGATCAGGTTGTCCACATTGTATTTCAAAATATCAAATCCATTTGATGGATTATCTTGGCCAAGATTTTGCTATATTGAAATACAGTGATACATTCTTGTCCAACTCTTGGAGTGGTCAATTCCATCTTGATCACACTCTGACTTTGCAAGTACTTGACTATGCTCAAAAGCTTTCCATTATTGAATTAGAAATTCAATTAGTCTGGTACTAAAGCACAGTGACTTGCTTACATGTAACTGAGGTGATCTCAGATCTAAGAGATACTTATACCTATATCCCATCAGAGATATTTTCGATAGTAGAATGCTCTGGAGTTGGTCATGTTCAATGATGATGTATCCATACATCTCATCTGTATGCCATACCAGTATCTCCATACTCCTTGGTTAAGAGGATAACTAACCTATATGGCATATAGGAACCTATGCTCGATAGACGTTGTCATCCTAATTAACAGCCTATCATTTGGTCATGAACAAATTTAAAGACTAATCGATAAATTCTCTCTTTATCGAAACTAAATAGTCCTAAGGATTTCATCACAATAATGGAGTTCATTAGAAGATATAAATTTATGATGAAAAAAGATTCTAAAATATTTTTTATTAATTAATAAATTAATTATAATATCTCAACCATCAATAGGCTGACGATTGGCTTTGGAACATAATTTTCAACAACTCCCACTTGTCCTAAAGCCACTCGACACAGTATCTAATACCCATCTTTGACTTATGGTTGTCGAACTTCTTGATTGCTAGGACTTTAGTGAAGGGGTCGGCTAGGTTCTTCTTTTCGTCAATTTTCTTAAGATCGACGTCAGCATGATCCACGATCTCATGAACCAAATGAAAGCAGTATAGAATGTACTTTGTCCACTAGTGTGCCTTTGGTTTCTTTGCTTGCGCTATGGCTCCAGTGCTGTCACAATAGAGCAGGACTAGACCATCAATGGGGGGTGCTACTCAAAGCTTGGTGATGAACTTCCTCAGCCACACAGCTTTCTTTACTACATCTGATGCTGCCATATACTCTACATCGCAAACAGAGTTAGCCACTATATGCTACTTGAAACTTTTTCAGTAGATGCCTCCACCATTTAGAGTAAAGATATATTCCGACATACTTCTATTGTCATCATGGTCAGATTGAAAGCTGGAGTCTGTAAATTTCATAAGCTTAAGATCTAACTCACCATAAACCAACCATTGGTCCTTAGTATTTTTCAAATACTTAAGGATGGTTTTAACCACCTTTCAGTGATTTTCTCTAGGGTCAGATTGGTATCTACTCACTATCCCTAGTGAGTATGCCACGTCTGGTCTCACACATGTCATTGCATATATAATAGATCTCACTATCGAAGAATATAAAATTCTACTCATATGCTCTCTTTTTTCAGGAGTTGTCGGATAATCCTTCTTAGAGAGAGAAATTTCTTGGCCTATCAGAAGATAGCCCTTTTTAAAATTCTCCATGCTGAACGTCTTCAGCATAGTTTCTATGTACGTGGACTGGGATATGCCAAGCATCCTTTTAGATCTATCCTTATAAATCTTCATCCCTAGGATGTAGGATACTTCACCCAAGTCCTTTATGGAGAACTGTGATGACAATCAGATTTTTATTTCTTGTAGTGCGGGGATGTCATTCTTGATTAAGAGAATATCATGCACATACCAAATAAGAAATATTACTATTGGACCATTTGTCCATTTATAAATGCATGATTCTTCTCCATCTTAAATGAAGCCATACATTTTGATCATTTTATCAAAATGCATGTTCCAACTCCAAAATGCTTGCTTTAATCCATAAATGAATCTCTGAAGCCTGCACACATTAGACTCATTTGTGGATGTGAATCTCTCAGGTAGTATCATATACACCTCTTCGATTAGCTCTCCATTTAGGAAAGCTGACTTCACATCCATCTGCTAGATCTCATAGTCCTGGTGGACAGTTATTGCAAGCATTATTCGAATAAATTTGAGCATTGCCATCGGAGAGAATGTCTCATCATAGTCAATACCATAATGTTGACGATATCCTTTGGCAACCAAACGAGCTTTATAGATCTCCATCTTTTCATCTGCACCTCTTTTCCTTTTGAATACCCATTTACACCTAATGAATTTAACCCATTCAGGTGGGTCAACTAATATTCATACTGTTAGATATGCATGCCCTAGAAGCTAGAATTGGCTGATACTTGTAATACACTTCTAGAGACAAAATTATAATTTTGACTATAAATAATAAAATTGATAATTTTTTTATCATAAATATGTATTTAGTGTCTGTGATACATCCCATGAGTTAATGATAATGATAATTCTCATTTTCAAGAGTTGATAATTTAAGATAAGAATTTTCATTATTAACTCATAAAATGCTCCTGATCGTAGGATCATCATGACGATGGTGATTGATTCGGAAGGTTGGTGTACAATCACTTCTTCATAGTAGATGAGTCATGAGTCTACGGTGTAGAGACACCAGAGCGAGAGTATAGATACTCGTTAGAGAATGAGGGCACTGAGCGTGACCACCTCAAGCAGTCATAAGGAAGTCTACCTTCTTATCGATGACTGACTCGAAGCTGTAGTGGTGTGTTTGGTTCTTTGACCTGAGGTGTATCGGTAGTTCACCTTGAGGGTGTTGTAGTTTGACTACACCATGACTCGATCTCCTAGCAATTTAGAATCCTGAGATGTATGTTGGCTATAGCATGTTCATTGTAGGAATTGAATTGCACCAAGAGGGAATCTATCTACCTCGGTGGATGAGGAGCAGCCCTATGATGATCATGAGAATCAAGTTCATAAGCCCATGACCATGGCAGAGTGAAATAATAGAAAGAGTTTCTATTAAAATTTTTACATCGGACTTGAATCAAATGATTAAATCATATGATAGAAATTAGGATTTGATGAGTTCACCTTAATCCTAATCTAATCAGGAACTCAAGATAGAAGAACTTAATTACATAGGTAGCTGCACCGAGAGGTTCATTTTTAGTCTTGATGGGTATCCACCATATACTGCTAGGTGTCACTGGTGGATTTTGGAAATAATTAGAATGATTTAGATGATCGATCATTCTAGTTGTTTGAATCAGAAGAGTTCTGACCCATCGAAAGAAGTTTCGATGATGTCGATGATAGAGATCATGACATATCCCATTACCATACAAAACTGAACCTAACTAGATCATACAAACAAGAGTTTGAATCTAGATATCATCAATTGGATTAACCCAGTTCAATTGATTTGAATTAGATTCAATTAGGTTCAAGAAAATCGTGCTAGCACACGATTGAACCTAACGTTCTCCTTCTATTATCATTAAAAGTTGTCTCAATTAAGTCAAATGAGTCTGTGCTCACTCAGATACCTTTAATTGATTTGACTGGAGCTTGTCCAGGTTAGAAAAAAATTATCTTAATTTATGAGATAAATTTGAGACAACACCTGCCATTTTTCGTCACCTGTTAATTCTTGTCTTTTGACTTTGGTCAAACGTTAACCTTTGACCCTTGGACATCTGCCCATGTGTCATGTACCTATTGGAGAGTAGATAGGAGCTTGTCTTCTTGCTAGATTTTGGAAAGGAAGGGGTGCACACCTAGGGAGGCATGCACCCATGGATAGGGACGACTGGAGTCCCATACGGATGGGACTCCAAGTTGCTTCTTGGTTTCTACTTTGATCAGTTTTAGGCATCATCTAAGGATGAATTAGAGGGGTGCTCATCTGATTGGATCAGGTGATATCATCCCACTAATCAGATTTATATTTGATTGCATGAAGCAATATGATTGATCGGGATTATGTGGCACTGCATGGTGCAGCAAGGTCTATATAAATCCTATCTGCGCACAACTTTCAGAGAGTTTTCTCTTAGTCATGCCCCAAGGCTGCCCCTCTCCCTCCTTCATGCCATCCTCTGGTCCTCTCTCTCCTCTCCATGCCTAAGGCAAGTTGGGATCTAGTTTGGTGCGATCCAGTCAAGAAAAAGCTAATGAGAAAGGAAGAAGGCAACATTGTTGCAGAGACGACAATAGATCTTCGAAAGGAGTTTTAAAGATCCTCTAAATCTGATCCAGATCTACTTTTTAGAGAAGTGATAAAGAAGAAGAAGATCTTTAGATCCAATTTGAGTGGATACCAATAGAGGCAAGGCGCTTGCATGGCTAGATCCAGAACCTCAGACAATTAGCAAGATCATCAAAGGATAATCTGATTACCAAGCATCAAGATATAATTAAATCAGATTTAATTTAATTTAATTTTTATTTATTAGATATATAAAATTAGATCTAAAATATTTTAAATCTAATTTGGATATATGAAATTATTTTTGAAATATCTCTCTTGATCCGATCAGATCTGAACGAACCTGGACCGGGAAATCAGGATTTTCCCTTCAACTGGTATCAGAGCCATGGTTCTAAAAATTATTTAGATCTGATTTTTAATTTTATTTTAATTAAAATAAAGTGATTTCAGATGTCACATGAGATGTGATCAGATCTGAAATCAAAAAATTAAAATTAAATGATTTGGATCTAAGAACATGAAGATATGCATGACTAGTTCTAGAATAGAATAGTTCTATAGAATAGTTTTGCATGTCTTTGATTTAATTTGATTAAATCATATTTTAGATCTATTTATTTACTATTTTTTGATATTATAAGTGTTATAATAACATCTAAAAAATAGCAAATAAAAATTATTTAATTTTAAATATCATATGAGATATGATTAGATGCATGTCTAGACTAGTTGTAGAATAGTTCTACATAATTGTCTAGATTAGAATTTATTTTGATTAGATCAATTTAAATCTAATTTTTTAGATTATTATGAGATAATTTAGATCTGAAAAATATGCATGATTTGATACATGAGATGTATGCAAAATATGCCATGATTAGATCTAATTTTATATATGAGATATATGATATAGATCTAACTAGTTTTGTAGTATTTACATGTTCCTGATTAAGGCGTTCCTCTTGGCCGTCCGGTCATAAGAACGAAGAAGGGTTTAAAGGCCCTCTCCTTCCATTCGATGGGGTGTTCTTATGATGTGTAGGGGTGCTGCGTGTTCGTCCTTAATCAGAAATCCAAAACTTACTTTCTGCAAAACCCTAGATCCTGAAACCCTAGGATTTATTGTGCATATTTTGTTTATGAACCCTAAACTTAATTAAGAATTAAGTTTATGGAAATATTAATTAGGTCTAAAATTGAGAATTTCAGATCTAAGACATATTCATAATACTGGGTTCGGGCTTGGGTAGCTCAATTAGGTCTAAGCGGTTGATCAAACCGAATCAAGAGTTGGTTAGATGGGATCAACAATGCTTAAATTGACCAGCCTAATAGGATTAAGTCTGGGTCAAGATCGAGTCACGATCAATCAAGCAAGACCTAATTAGGCTCAGAGGTTAGAGTCTGGATTGTAGGCTAACCCAATTGGTTCTGACTCAACAATTTGGTGTCTAAGGTAAGTTTGGCACATACGACCGACTGGTTTTTAATTGGAAGCTACTCGACCTGAATGCATTCTTGTACGAGTTAATGGCATATTCCTTCCACCGGTCTCACTTACCTGGCCATATCTGTTGACACAGTTCTGATCTGAGGTGGTCAATAATCCGAGCTAACCCATGCCACTAGGTTAGTCATAATTGTTATGACTAATGCCAAGTCTAGTTTAATGAGACCTGAATCAATTCTCCCTAAGAAAAGATTAAGTCTGAGGTCTTCCACCATTGTAGATGTGCGGGCCCTTCCCGGGGTTGATTGTTCTCGGCTGGATACAGTGGCTCAGTTGCACCGGGAAAAGACATGCAACCATGTCTATTAGGCATTGGATGCTATGGGCTGGAGGATGAGTTGGGCTCAATATTTTGGATACGGTGAGAGACTCAATTAGGAACCCAGTCTATGCAAATGGTGGGTCTGACTTAACTAAGGAGTGGATCAATATTCCGGATACGGTGAGATTCATGAATTAGAGACCAAGTTTGGGTGCACCATGATTAGAGAATCATTGAACAAGAGTTGTTCACTCATTGGCTAACCCATCACCAATAACTGTTAGGTGAGGTGATGAGTCAGTTGGTGAGACCGCACCACCCACTAGAAATCATTAATCATGGAGATTTTTGCATCTCTACAGAGGGAGTGTAGGGATCCGAGAAAATAGTGGGAGCTAATTTATTTAAAAATAAAATCCCTAAATAAATTGGTCAAGTCAAAATTACAGTATCTAACTAGAATCTTTGACTCTCTACAGGAAAAATGTCTGCGTCCAACCCATTGGCACGTATCCTGGACACACATAGACTGACTGGACCCAATTATAAAGATTGGCTCAGGAACTACAAAATTATTTTGGGATTTCAGAGAAGTTAACACATGTTATTGGACCAGGACCCTCCCACCTTACCAGCTCGTCCATCCACTGAACAGAGAGCGTCTCTGGAAAAATGGATTGACGAAGATAATAAGGCCAGATATTACATGTTGGGCTCGATGTCTGATGAGCTCCAGCGCCAACATGAAGATATCGGGACTGCTCGCCAAATGTTGGCTCACCTACAGGAGATGTTTGGTGAACAGAGTCGCGCAGCCAAAGTATCAAGTCACGAAATGACTTTTTAAGGCTAAGATGCGTGATGGGCAGTCAGTCCAAGATCACTGTCTGACAATGATCAAGGACATGGAAGAGCTTGAGAAGCTCGGTGTGAAGTTGGACTTGGATCTGCAGAATGATATTAATTCTGCAATCCTTGACTGATGCATATGGGCAATTCATCATGAATTACCACATGCATAAACTTCAAAATTCCTTGGCCGAACTTAATGAATATGCTGGTTACCGCTGAGCTTTCTATGAAAGGTTCTAAAGGCTCAGTTCTTGCTATGGAACGGACTTCTTCCAAAAGAAAGTCTTTTGGAAAGAAAAAGAAGTCTGTGAAAAAGCAAAAGGTGGAAGGAGGAAAGAAGAAAAAGGCAGAACCTGAAGAAGAAGGCCGATGACAAAGGAAAAGTGTTTCCATTGCAACAATAGCGACGGCCATTGGAAGCGGAACTGCCCTACTTACCTGGCCACCCTAAAGAACAAGAAGGGAAGGTCCTTCTGGAGGTATGCTCGTTATTGAGTCTAACCTTACGGTTTCTTCTGCATCCAGTTGGGTGCTTGACTCTGGTTCTAGTGCTCACTTGTGCACTTCTATGCAGGGTCTTGAGGATAGCAGGAGGCTGAGGGATGGAGACATGATCCTACGCATCGGAAAATGGAGCAAGAGTTGCTGCAGTAGCCGTGGGAACATACCCTCTTCGATTACCATCTGGTTTAGACTTAGTTTTAAAAGACTGTTATTATGTGCCTGCAGCTAGCAGGAATTTGATTTCTGTTTCATGCTTAGCATTAGAAGGCTATGTGATTAGTTTTCTTAAGGACCATTGTAACATTCTTTATGAAAGAAATAAAATTGCAAATGGTTTCCTTATTAATGGTCTTTATCAGTTACATATTGATGTATCTATTTTTAACTATCGAGCAAAAATGTGAATGCCAAAAAATGACCTAGGGATAGTCCAAACGATAGATATCTATGGCACCTGAGATTAGGTCATATAGCAGAAGATAGGATTAACAAATTGGAGAAAAATGGGCTATTGAGTCCATTGACTTTTCGAGTCATATCCAACTTGTGAATCTTGTCTTCAAGGCAAAATGACTAAACTCCCTTTTGTTAGGACATGGGGAAAGGGCCACAGATCTCCTTGCCCTAGTACATACTGATGTGTGCGGCCCATTTGATGTGCCGGCTAGAGGCAATTTTGTCTACTTCATTACCTTTACCGATGATCTATCTAGGTATGGGTATGTGTATCTTATGAGACACAAGTCTGAAGCTTTTGAAAAGTTCAAAGAATTCAGACATGAAGTAGAAAAAGCAAACTGGAAAAATCCATTAAGGTTCTTCGATCAGATCGAGGAGGTGAATACCTTAGTCGGAAAATTCCTAGACTATCTTAAGGAAAAATGGCATAGTCTCTCAATGGACTCCACCAGGAACACCTCAACTCAATGGGAATTTCAGAACGGAGAAATCGGACTCTATTGGATATGGTTCGATCCATGATGAGCTTCACAGACCTTCCTGATTTTCTTTGGGGACACTCATTGTTAACTTCAATCTATTTACTGAATAGGGTTCCCTCTAAAACCGTTCCTACCACACCGTATGAGATATGGCATGGTAAGAAACCAAGTCTGAGTCATCTCAGAATTTGGGGTTGTCCGGCTCATGTCAAAAGACAACAAGCGGACAAGTTAGAGTTTAGGTCCTTTAGAGCTCGATTCATAGGATATCCTAAAGAGTCATTAGGATATACTATTTCTACATTCCAGAAGACCACAATGTGATTGTGAGTCGACATGCCATCTTTCTTGAAAAATAGTTTATTCAAGATAGCGGCATTGGAAAGCAGATTCAAGCTTGATGAGAAAGTCTCACAAGAGCAACGAGCTAAGGACCAAGTGGAACCAAATCAGGTTGAGCCAATAAGAACACTACCTCCTCCACCTCGTAGATCGGAAAGAGTTTTCCCATCCCCCTGAAAGATACTTAGGTATTATTTCAGAGGAAGTAGAGGAAAATGTTCCTCATAGGTAATGGTGCTCATGGTGATGATCCCAAAACCTATACAACGAGGCGATATCAGATATCGACTTCCGAGAAATGGCTTAGAGGCAATGAAGTCAGAAATTGACTCGATGCACTCAAACCAAGTCTGGACCTTGGTAGATCCACCAGAAGGTATAGTACCTATTGGGTGTAAATGGATCTTCAAGAGAAAGATTGGTGCAGATGGGAATGTGGAGACATTCAAGGCTAGACTAGTGGCAAAAGGTTATAGTCAACGTGAAGGCATTGACTATCAGGATACCTTTTCCCCAGTAGCTATGCTAAAATCCATCCGCACATTGCTTGCTGTTGCAGCCTATTTCGATTATGAAATATGGCAAATGGACGTGAAAACAATGGCATTCTTAAATGGATATCTTGAGGAAGATATCTATATGGAACAGCCGCTAGGTTTCACATCCAGTGATACTGATCACAAGGTTTGCAAGCTGCAAAGGTCCATATATGGACTTAAGCAAGCATCTCGGAGCTGGAACACTCGTTTCAATGATGTGATCAAAATTGTTTGGTTTCATCAAAAATGAAGAGGAACCATGTGTTCTTCAAAAAGGTCAGTGGGAGCGCACTGTTGTCTTCCTCGTATTGTACGTGGATGACATCCTCCTTATTGGGAATGATATTTCCATGTTGACCATCAGTTAAAATATGGTTGTCCTAAAGAATTCTCCATGAAAGACCTAGGTGAAGCATCCTTTATTCTAGGAATTAAGGTCTATAGGAGATAGACCGAATAGGATGCTAGGACTTTCACAGAAGATGTACATAGAGGAAGTACTAAAGAGGTTTAGTATGGAAAACTCTAAGAGGGGATTAATACCCTTCAGACATGGTATTCATCTTTCCAAGAAGATGTGCCCTAGCACACCTGAGGAAATAGAATGCATGAGCAAGATCCCTTATGCTTCTGCAATAGGGAGCCTCATGTATGCCATGCTATGTACACGACCTGATATAGCCCATGCTGTGAGTGTCACAAGCAGATATCAGTCAAATCCAGGTGAAGAACACTGGACTTCTGTGAAATGTATCCTTAAGTACTTGAGAAGAACTAAGGATATGATGTTGGTCTTTGGTAATGGAGAACTCCAAGTCCAGGGATACACAGACTCGGATTTTATGTCCGATGTAGATGATCGAAAGTCGACATCTGGGAGTCTGTTTGTGTGCAATGGTGGAGCTGTCAGTTGGAAAAGTTTCAAGCAGACAGTGATAGCAGATTCCACCATGGAAGCAGAATACATCGCTGCATCAGAAGCTGCAAAGGAGGCATTCTGGTACAAAATAGTTTACCGTAGAGATCAAAGTGATGCCATCAGATGCCATTCCTCTATACTGCAACAATAATGGCACCATAGCCCTTGCTAAGGAGTGAGGTCTCACCAAAAATCCAAGCACATCGAGCGGCGATACCACCTCATCCATGATTACCTCGAGAAGGGTTACGTCGAGGTCAAGAGAGTCGACTCCGCAGACAATACGGCGGACCCACTTACAAAGCCGTTGGGCCAGCAGAAGATCGAAGCCCACCTTGAGAAGATGGGACTTAGATTTGTAGCCAATTGGCTTTAGGTCAAGTGGAAGTTTGTTAGATATGTGTGCCCTAGAAGCCAGAATTGGCTGACACTTGTAATACACTTCTAGGGGCAAAATTATAATTTTGACTATAAATAATAAAATGGGTTATTTTCTATCACATATGTGTATTTAGTGTCTGTGATACATCCTTTGAGTTAATGGTAATGATAATTCATATTTTCAAGAGTTGAAAATTTAAGACATGAATTTTCATTATTAACTCATAAAATGCTCCTGACCATAGGATCATCATGAGGATGGTGATTGATCCTAAAAGGTTGGTGTACAATCGCTTCTCTTTAGTAGATGAGTCTTGAGTCTACGGTGTAGAGACACCGGAGCGAGAGTACAGGTACTCGTTAGAGAATGAGGGCACTGAGCGTGACCACCTCGAGTAGTCATTAAGGAAGTCTACCTTCTCGTCAATGACTGACTCGATGCTGCAGTGGTGTGTCTGGTTCTTTGACCTGAGATGCATCGGATAGTTCACCTTGAGGGTGTTATAGTTTGACTACACCATTGACTCGGATCTCCTAGCCATTCGGAAATCCTGAGGTGTATGTTGGCTATAGCATGTTCATTGTAGGAATTGGATTGCACCAAGATGGAATCTATCTACCTCGGTGGATGAGGAGCAGCCCTATGATGATCATGAGAATCAAGTCCATAAGCCCATGGCCATGGCAGAGTGAAATAATAGAAAGAGTTTCTATTTAAGATTTTCACATCGGACTTGAATCGAATGATTAAATCATATGATAGAAACTAGGGTTTGACGAGTTCACCTTAACCCTAATCTGATCGGGGCTCAAGATAGAAGAACTTAATCACACAGGTAGCTGCACCAAGAGGTTCATTTTCAGCTCTGATGGGTTGCCACCATATACTGCTAGGTGTCACTGGTGGATTTTGGGAGCAATTAGAATGATTTAGATGATCGATCATTCTAGCTGTCTGAATCAGAAGAGTTCTGATCCATCGAAAGGAGTTTCGATGATGTCGATGATAGAGATCATGACATATCCCATTACCATACAGAACTGAACCTAACTGGGATCACACAAACAAGGGTTTGAATCTGGATGATCATCAATTGAACTAATCCAGTTCAATTGATTTGAATTAGATTCAATTAGGTTCAAGAAAATCGTGCTAGCACATCGATTGAACCTAACGTTCTTCCTTTTACTATCATTAAAAGTTATCTCGACTGAGCCAAATGAGTTTGTGCTCAACTCAGGTACCTTACTTGGTCTGACTGGAGTTTGTCCAGGTCAGAAAAGGGTTGTCTTAATTTATGAGATAAATTTGAGATAACACCTGCCATTTTTCCGTCACCTGCTAATTCTTGTCCTTTGACTTTGGTCAAACATTGACCTTTGACCCTTGGACATTTGCCCATGTGTCATGCACTTATTGGAGAGTAGATAGGGGCTTGTCCCCTTACTAAAATTTGGAAAGGAGGGGGTGCATGCCTAGAATGGCGTGCGCCCATGGATAGGGACGCCTAGAGTCCCATATGGATGGGACTCCAGGTTGCTTCTTGGATTCTACTTAGGTGACCCTTACCTATAGACTTTGACCAGTCTTAGGTGAAATCTAAGGATGAATTTATGGGGCTCTTATCTGATTGGATCAGGTGATATCATCTCACCAATCAAATTTAGATCTGATTGCACGAAGCAACGTGATTGGCCAGGATGATGTGGCACTGCATGGCGCAGCAGGATTTATAAATAAATCCTGTCTGCACCCAACTTTCATAGAGTTTCTCCTAGCCCATGCCCCAAGGCTACCCCACTTCCTCCTCCACATCATCTTCTAATCCTCTCTCTCCTCTCATGCTAAGGGAAGTTGGACTTCAGTTTGATGCGATCCAGGCAAGAAAAGGCTAACGAGAAAGAAAGAAGGCAGCACTATTACAGTGACGACTGCTGATCTTCAGAGGATGTTTTGAAGATCCTTTAAATCAGATCCAGATCTAATTTTTGAAGAGATAATAAAGAAGGAGAAGATCTCTAGATCCAGCTTGAGTGGATATCGGTAGAGGCTAGGCGCTTGCATGGCTAGATCTAGAACCTCAGGCAATCAGCAGGATCATCAAAGTGTAATCAGATTACCCACATCAACATATAATTAAATTAGATTTAATTTTTTTTTATTTTATTTATTAGATCTATAAAATTAGATCTAAAATATCTCAGATCGAATATAGATGTTTGAGAAAAATTTTTAAATATCTCTCTTGATCCAATCAGATCTAAATAAACTTGATCCGAAAAATCAAGATTTCCCCTTCAATATGATAGATACATATTTAGACTAATTATAGAATAGTTTTACAAAGTTATCTTGAATAAATTTAATTTGATATGATCAAATTTAAATTTTATTTTTTAGATATTTATGAGATAATTTAGATCTAAAATCATGTATGATATGATACATAAGATGTATGCAAAACATGTTTTTAAGTTAGATCAATTTTTATATATGTGATATATATGTAGATCTAACTAGTTTTGTAGATTTATTATGTTTCTGATTAAGGCGTTCCCCTTGGCCATCTAGACATAAGAACAAAGAAGGGTTTAAAGACCCTCTACTCCCATTCAATGGGGTGTTTATATGATGTATAGTGGTGCTGCGCATTCATCCTTAATCAAAAATCAAAAACTTATTTTCTACAAAATCCTAGATCTTAAAATCCTAGGATTTTATTTACATATTTTATTTATGAACCCTAAACTTAATTAAGAATTAAGATTATGAAATATATTAGATCTAAAATTGAGAAATTTTAGATCTAAGACATATTCATAAAGTTGGGTTTGGGCTTGGGTAGCTCAATTAGGTCTAGCGGTTGATCAAACCGAATCAAGAGTCGGTTAGATGGGATCAAAAGTGCTAAAATTGACCAGCCTAATAGGATTAAGTCTAAATCAAGGTCGAGTCACATGAGTGATCAATCAAGTTAAGACCTAATTAGGCTCAGTGGTTAGAGTCTGGATTGTAGGCTAACCCTATTGGTTCTGGCTTAATAATTTAGTGTCTAAGGTAAGTTTGAAAGATATGATCGATTGATTTTTAATTGAGAGTTACTTGACTCGAATGCATTCTTATCGAGTTAATGGCATATCCCTTCCACCGGTCTCACTTACCTGACCATATTTGTCGGCTCAGTCTTGATCTAAGGTGGCTAATAATCTGAGCTAACCCATGCCACTAAGTTAGTCATAATGGTTATGACTATGTCAAGTCAAGTTTAAAGAGACCTAAATCAAATCTCTCTAAGAAAAGATTAAGTCTAAGGTCTTCCATCATTGTAGATATGCAAGCCCTTTTCGAGGTTGATTGTTCTCGATTGGTCATAGTGGTTTAGTTGCATTGAAAATGTGCAATCATGTCTATTAGACATTGGATGCTACAGACTGAAGGATGGATTGGGCTCAATATTTTAGATACGATGAGAGATCCAATTAGAAATCCAATTTGTGCAAATGGTGGGTATGACTCAACTAAGGAGTGAATCAATATTTCGGGCACGATGGGATTCATGAATTAGAGACCAAGCTTGGGTGCACCATGATTAGAGAATCATTGGATAAGAGTTGTTCACTCATTGACCAACCCATCACCAATAACTGTTAGGTGAGGTAATGAGTCAGTTGGTGGGACTGTACCACCCACTAAAAATCATTAATCATGAAGATTTTTACATCTCTACAAAGGGAGTGTAGGGATCCAAAGAAAATAGTGAGAGCTAATTTATTTAAAAATTAAACTCCTAAATAAATTAGTTAAGTCTTAATTATAAAATCTAACTAGAAACTTTGACTCTCTATAAGAAAAAGGAAAATATCTGCATCCAACCCACTAGCTCGTATCCTGGACATCCATAGACTGATCGAACCCAATTACAAGGATTGGCTTCTAAACTTCAAAATAATTTTGGCTTTCAAGAAGTTAATTCATGTATTGGATCAGGATCCCTCCTCTTACCAGCCCATTATTCGCTGAACAGAGAGCGTCTCTTGATAAATGGACGGATGAAGATAATAAGGTCGGATACTACATATTGGGCTCGATGTCTGATGAGCTTTAGCACCAATATGAAGATATCAAGACTGCCCACCAAATGTTGGCTCACCTGCAAGAGTTGTTTGGTGAACAAAATCGCACAGCCAAATATCATGTCACTAAACGACTATTTAAGGCTAAAATGCATGATGGATAGTCAGTCCAAGATCATTATCTGATGATGATCAAAGACTTGGAAGAACTTGAGAAGCTCAAAGTGAAGTTAGATTAGGATCTATAGAATGATATAATTCTGTAATACTTGACTGATGCATATGGGCAGTTCATCATGACTACCAATATGCATAAACTTCAGAATACTCTGACCGAACTTATGAATATGCTGGTTACTATTGAGCTTTCTATGAAAGATTCTAAAGGCTCAGTATTTGCTATGGAATGGACTTCTTTCAAGAGAAAGTATTTTGGAAAGAAGAAGAAGTCTATGAAAAGGCAGAAGATGGAAGGTGAAAAGAAAAAGAAGATAGAGCTAAAGAAGAGGTCGCTGATAAAGAAAAATATTTCCATTGTAATACTGATGGCCACTGAAAGCGGAACTGCCCTACATACTTGGCCATCCTAAAGAATAAGAAGGAGACATGTCCTTCTGAAGGTATGCTCATTATTGAATCTAACCTTATGATTTCTTCTTCATCTAGTTGGATGCTTGACTCTGGTTCTAGTGCTCATTTGTGCACTTCCATGCAGGGTCTTGAGGATAGCAGGAGGCTGAGGAATGGTGAGATGATCCTATGCATCGAAAATGAAACAAGGATTACTGCTGTGACCGTAGGAACCTACCCTCTTTGACTACCATTTGGCTTAGATTTAGTACTTAGGGATTGTTATTATGTGCCTGCCACAAGCAAAAATTTGATTTCTATTTCATGTTTAGCACAAGAAGGCTATGTATTTAGTTTTCTTAAGGACCATTATAATATTCTTTATAAAAAAAATAAAATTACAAGTGGTTTCCTCATTAACGATCTCTACCAGTTACATATGGATGTATCTATCTTTAATATCAAGCAAAATGTGAATGCTGTAAAATAACCCAGGGATAATCCAAATGATAGATATCTATGGCACCTAAGGCTAGGTCATATAGCAGAAGATAGGGTTAACAAATTGAAGAAAATTGGACTATTGAGTCCATTGACTTTTGAGTTATATCTAATTTATGAATCATGTCTTCATGGCAAAATGACTAAGCTCCCTTTTGTAGGACATGGGGAAAGGGCCACGAATCTACTTGCCCTAATACATACTGATGTGTGCAGCCCATTTGATGTGTCTGCCAGAGGTAACTTTTATTACTTCATAATCTTTATCGATGATTTATCTCAGTATGGGTACGTATATCTTATGAGACATAAGTCTGAAGCTTTTGAAAAGTTCAAGAAATTCAGACATGAAGTCAAAAAGCAAACTAGAAATCCATTAAGGTTCTTCGATCAGATTGAGGAGGTGAATACCTTAGTCAAAAATTTTTAGACTATCTCAAGCAAAATGGCATAGTCCCTCGATGGACTCCACCTGAAATATCTCAACTCAACAAAGTTTTAGAATGGAGAAATCGGACCCTATTAGATATGGTTCGATCAATGATGAGCTTCACAGACCTTCCTAATTTTCTTTGAGGATATAGTCTATTAATTGCAATATATTTACTGAATAGGGTTTCCTCTAAAATTGTTCCTACCATACCATATGAGATATGGCATGGTAAGAAATCATGTCTGAGTCATCTCAGAATTTGGGGTTGTCTGGCTCATGTCAAAAGACAACAAGCGGACAAGTTAGACTATAGATCCTTAGAGCTCGATTCATAGGATATCCTAAAGAGTCATTAGGATATTATTTCTACATTCCAAAAGACCACAATGTGATTATAAGTCGGCATGCCATCTTTCTTGAAAATAGTTTATTCAAGATAGTGGCATTAGAAAGTAGATTAAGCTAGAGGAGAAAGTCTTCCAAGAGCAACGAGCTAAGGATCCTATGGAATCAAATCAGGTTGAGCCAATACAATCACTACCTCCTCCACCTCGTAGATCGAAAAGAATTTTCCATCCTCCTGAGAGGTACTTAGATACTATTTCAGAGAAAGTAGAGAAAATATTTCTCATAGATAATGGGGTTCATGATGATCCCAAAACCTATGACGAGGCGATATCGGATATCGATTCCAAAAAGTAGTTAGAGGAAATGAAGTCAGAAATTGACTCGATGCACTCAAACTAAGTCTGGACCTTAGTAGATCCATCAGAAGGTATAGTACCTATTGGGTGTAAATAAATCTATAAGAGAAAGATTGGTGTAGATGGGAATGTGGAGATATTCAAAGCTAGATTAGTGGCAAAAAGGCATAGTTAGTGTGAAGGCATTAACTATCAGGATACCTTTTTGCCAGTAGCTATGCTAAAATTCATCCGCATATTGCTTGCTATTGCAACTTATTTCGATTATGAAATATGGCAAATGGATGTGAAAATGGTGTTCTTAAATGGATACCTTGAGAAAGATATCTATATAGAACAACTGCTAGATTTCACATCCAGTGATGCTGATCACAAAGTATGCAAGCTGTAAAGGTCCATATATGGACTCAAGCAAGCATCTCAGCGCTGGAATACTCATTTTAATGATGTGATCAAATTATTTAGTTTCATCAAAAATGAGGAGGAACCATGTGTTTACAAAATGATCAGTGGGAGCGCCATTGTCTTCCTCGTACTATATATGGATGATATCCTTCCATATGTTAAAATATGGTTATCTAAAGAATTCTCCATGAAAGATCTAGGAGAAGCACCCTTCATTCTAGGAATCAAAGTCTATAGAGATAGACCGAATAGGATGCTAAGTCTTTCATAGAAGATGTACATCGAAAAAGTGCTAAAAAGGTTTAGCATGGAAAACTCCACGAGAAGATTGGTATCCTTCAGATATGACATTCATCTCTCCAAGAAAATGTGTCCCAACACATCAGACGAGATTGAATGCATGAGCAAGATCCCTTATGCTTCAGCAATAGGAAGCCTCATATATGCCATGTTATGTACACGACCTGATATAGCCCATGCTGTGAGTGTCACGAGCAGGTATCAGTCGAATCTAGGTGAAGAACACTAGACTTCTGTAAAATATATGCTTAAGTATTTGAGAAGAATTAAGGATATGTTGTTGGTTTTTTGTAATGGAGAACTCCAAGTTCAGGGGTATACAGACTCAAATTTTATGTCCAATATAGATGATCAAAAATCAACATCTGAAAATCTATTTGGTGTGTAATGGTGGTGATGTCAGTTGGAAGAGTTCCAACCAGATAGTGATAGTAGATTCCACCATAAAAATAGAATAAATCATTATGTTAGAAGCTATGAAGGAGGCATTCTGGTACAAAAAATTCACCACAGAGATCGAAGTGATCCATCGGATGCCATTCCTCTATACTACAAATATGGCACCTTTCTGGAGCCGAGTTTCACCAAAAATC
This sequence comes from Cocos nucifera, assembly GCA_006176705.1. NCBI lineage: Eukaryota > Viridiplantae > Streptophyta > Magnoliopsida > Arecales > Arecaceae > Cocos > Cocos nucifera. Next base: position 29,648 of record QRFJ01003188.1, on the reverse strand, counting down.
TAAGCTCATTCCACGATTTACTTGAGAAAGGTTATGTCAAGGCCAAGAGAGTCAACTCCGCAAACAATGCGGTAGACCCACTCACAAGGCCATTGGGCCAGCAGAAGATTGAAACCCACCTTAAGAAGATGGGAGTGAGATTTGTAGCTAATTGACTTTACGTCAAGTGGGAGTTTATTAGATATATATGCCCTAGAAGCCAAATTGGCTGGCACTTATAATACACATCTAAGGGCAAAATTATAATTTTGACTATAAATAATAAAATGAGTTATTTTCTATTATAATGTATATTTGAAAGTGTCTATGATACATTCCTTGAGTTAATGGTAATGATGGTTCATATTTTCAAGAGTTGAAAATTTAAGATATGAATTTTCATTATTAATTCATGAAATGCTCTCGATCATAGGATCATCATAAGGATGGTGATTGATCCAAAAGATTGATGTACAATCTCATCTTTAGGAAAGATGAGTCTTGAGTCTATGATGTAGAGACATCATAGTGAGAGTATAGATACTCGTTAGAGAATGAGGGCACTAAACATAACCACCTCGAGCAGTCATTAGGAAGTCTACCTTCTCATCGATGACTGGCTCAAAGCTGTAGTGATGTGTCTGGTTCTTTGATCTGAGGTGCATCGGTAGTTCACCTTGAGGGTGTTATAGTTTGACTACACCATAACTCAGTCTCCTAGCCATTTGAAACCCTGAGGTGTATGTTGGCTATAGCATGTTCATTATAGTAATTGATACACGTTAGGATTCTATCTACTCGGTAGATTGAGGAGCATCCTATGATGATCATGAGAATCAAGTCTATAAGTCCATGGCTATGGCAGAGTGAAATACTAGAAAGAGTTTCTATCAGGATTTTTCATATTAGACTTGAATCGAATGATTAATTCATATGATGGAAATTAGGGTTTGTCGAGATTACCTTAACCCTAATCCAATCGAGGCTCAAGATAGAGGAACTTAATCATACAGATAACTAAATTGGTAGGTTCATTTTTAGTTCTGATGGATTGCCACAATATGCTACTAGGTGTTACTGATGGATTTTGACAGCAATTAGAATGATTTGGATGATCGATTATACTAGTTGTCTGAATCAGAAAAGTTCTGATCCATCGGAAGGTGTTTCAATGATGTCAATGATAGAGATCGCGACATATCCCATTACCATACAGAACTGAACCTTACTGGGTTACACAAATAAGAATTTAGATCTAGATATCATCAATTGAACTAAACCAATTCAATTGATTCGAATAAGATTCAATTAGGTTCAAGAAAATCATGCTAGCACATGATTGAGCCTAATGTTCTCCTTCAACAATTATTAAAGCTTGTCTCGACTGAGCCAAATGTATTTAAAGTTTTGGAGCCAATCCTTATAATTTGGTCTGGTCAGTTTATGGGTATCCAGGATTCATGCTAGTGGATTGGATACAGACATTTTTCTATAGAGAGTCAAAGTTTCTAGTTAGATATTATAATTAAGACTTAATCAATTTATTTAGAATTTTAATTTTTAAATAAATTAGCTCCCACTATTTTCTCGGATCCCTACACTCCCAATATAGAGATGCAAAAATCTCCATGATTAATGATTTCTAGTGAGTGGTGCGGTCCCACCAATTGACTCATCACCTTATCTAACAGTTATTGGTGATGGATTAGCCAATGAGTAAACAACTCTTATTCAATGATTCTTTAATCATGGTGCATCCAAATTTGGTCTCTAATTCATGAATCTCATCGTGCCTAAAATATTGATCCAGTCCTTAGTTAGGTTAGACCCACCATTTGCACAGATTGGATTTCTAATTGAGTCTCTCACCATATCTAGAATATTAAGCCCAATCCATCCTCCAACCCCTAGCATCCAATGTCTAATAGATATGGTTGCATCTTTCTGGTGCAATTGAACCACTATAACCAGCTGAGAATAATTAACTCTAGAAAGGGCCCGCACATCTACATGGTGGAAACTTAATCTCTC
>QRFJ01003188.1:0-27493 GCA_006176705.1 Cocos nucifera | reverse complement strand
CCAACCAAAAATCCAAAACTCCTTTTGGACGTGGAGAGCAAGGGGAGAAGGTGGTTTGGCATGGAGAAGGAGGGGAGAGGCAGCCTTGGGGCGTGATGGAAATCTATGATCTTCAATCTCATTCAATCTGAGTTGGGTACAGGGTCTTATTTATAGACTAGCTGTGATCCAACTCCTCTTCTTCCCAACCAATCACAACCCTTTGTGAAATCAGATCTAAATCTGATTGGTGGGAATAGAGTCCCCTGGATTCCTCCTTAGAGGGTGCCTAAGACCAGTCAAAGTTGGTTCTTAGAAGAACTCTAATTGGAATCCAAAAAGGAGATGGAGTCCTTGTCCAACAAGGACTCCTAGGCGCCTCCAACTTGGGCACACGCCTAGGGTGGCGTGCGCCCTTCCTCCTTGCCAGGTTCTGGCAGGGGGACAGGCCCCCACCAGCTCTCCAATAGGTGCATGACATGTGGTCAAAAGTCAAAGTGTCAATGGTCAACGTTTGACCAGTCAAAGGTAGACTTTTGACCAAAGTCAAAGAACAAGAAATGGCAGGTGACCAAAAATGGCAGGTAATGTCTTACAAAATAAGACAACCTTTTCTGACTTGGACAACCTCCAGTCAGACCATATGAAGGCCTCTGATTGAGCACAAACTCCTTTGGCTCAGACAGGACAACTTATTTATGATAGCAAAAGAAGAACGTTAGGTTCAATCGAGTGCTAGCACGATTTTCTTGAACCTAATTGAATCTCATTCAGATCAATTGAACTAGATCAGTTCAATTGATGATCACCAGATTCAAACCCTTGTTTGTGTGACCCAGTTAGGTTCAGTTCTGTATGGTAATGGGATATGTCATGATCTCTATCATCGACATCATCGAAACTCCTTTCGATGGATCAGAACTCTTCTGATTCGAACAGCTAGAATGATCGATCATCTAAATCATTCTAATTGCTCCCAAAATCCACCAGTGACACCTAGCAGTATATGGTGGCAACCCATCAGAGCTGAATGCGAACCTCTTGGTGCAGCTACCTGTGTGATTAAGTTCTTCTATCTTGAGCCCCGATCAGATTAGGGTTAAGGTGAACTCGTCAAACCCTAGTTCTCTGTCATATGATGTAATCATTCGATTCGAGTCCAATGTGAAAATCTAAATAGAAACTCTTTCTATTATTTCACTCTGCCATGGCCATGGGCTTCTGGACTTGATTCTCATGATTATCATAGGGCTGCTCCTCTACCACCGAGGTAGATAGATTCCATCTTGATGCCATCCAGTTCCTACAATGAACATGCTATAGCCAACATACACCTCAGGGTTCCATATGGCTAGGAGACCGAGTAATGGTGTAGTCAAACTATAACACCCTCAAGGTGAACTGCCGATGCACCTCAGGTCAAAGAACCAGACACACTACTGCAGCATCGAGTCAGTCATTGACGAGAAGGTAGACTCCCTAATGACTACTCGAGGTGGTCACGCTCAGTGCCCTCGTTCTCTAACGAGTACCTGTACTCTCGCTCCGGTGTCTCCACACCGTAGACTCAAGACTCATCTACTAAAGAGAAGCGATTGTACACCAACCTTTCGGATCAATCACCATCCTCGTGATGATCCTATGGTCGGGAGCAATTTATGAGTTAATAATGATTATTCATGTCTTAAATTTTCAACTCTTGAAAATATGAATTATCATTACCATTAACTCAAAGGATGTATCACAGACACTAAATACACATATGTGATAGAAAATAACCCATTTTATTGATTTTAGTCAAAATTATAATTTTGCCCCTAGAAGTGTATTACAAGTGTCAGCCAATTCTGGCTTCTAGGGCACATATATCTAACAATCTCCCACTTATCCTAAAGCCAATTGGCTACAAGTCTAAGTCCCATCTTCTCAAGGTGGGCTTCGATCTTCTGCTGGCCCAACGGCTTTGTAAGTGGGTCTGCCACATTATCTGTGGAGTTGACTCTCTTGACCTCGACATAACCCTTCTCGAGGTAATCGTGGATGAGGTGGTATCACCGTTTGCTTGGAACTCTTCCAGCTGACAGCACCACCATTGCACACAAACAGACTCCCAGATGTCGACTTTCGATCATCTATATCGGACATGAAATCTGAGTCTGTGTATCCCTGGACTTGGAGTTCTCCATTACCAAAGACCAACATCATATCCTTAGTTCTTCTCAAGTACTTAAGGATACATTTCACAGAAGTCCAGTGTTCTTCACCTGGATTTGACTGATATCTGCTTGTGACACTCACAGCATGGGCTATATCAGGTCGTGTACATAGCATGGCATACATGAGGCTCCCTATTGCAGAAGCATAAGGGATCTTGCTCATGCGTTCTATTTCCTCAGGTGTGCTAGGGCACATCTTCTTGGAAAGATGAATACCATGTCTGAAGGGTATTAATCCCCTCTTAGAGTTTTCCATACTAAACCTCTTTAGTACTTCCTCTATGTACATCTTCTGTGAAAGTCCTAGCATCCTATTCGGTCTATCCCTATAGACCTTAATTCCTAGAATAAAGGATGCTTCACCTAGGTCTTTCATGGAGAATTCCTTGGACAACCATATTTTGACTGTCGTCAACATGGGAATATCATTCCCAATAAGGAGGATGTCATCCACGTACAATACGAGGAAGACAACAGCGCTCCCACTGACCTTTTTGAAAACACATGGTTCCTCTTCATTTTTGATGAAACCAAACTTTTTGATCACATCATTGAAACGAGTGTTCCAGCTCCGAGATGCTTGCTTAAGTCCATATATGGACCTTTGCAGCTTGCAAACCTTGTGATCAGTATCACTGGATGTGAAACCTAGCGGCTGTTCCATATAGATATCTTCCTCAAGATATCCATTTAAGAATGCCATTTTCACGTCCATTTGCCATATTTCATAATCGAAATAGGCTGCAACGGCAAGCAATGTGCGGATGGATTTTAGCATAGCCACTGGGGAAAAGGTATCCTGATAGTCAATGCCTTCGCGTTGACTATAACCTTTTGCCACTAGTCTAGCCTTGAATGTCTCCACATTCCCATCTGCACCAATCTTTCTCTTGAAGATCCATTTACACCCAATAGGTACTATACCTTCTGGTGGATCTACCAAGGTCCAGACTTGGTTTGAGTGCATCGAGTCAATTTCTGACTGCATTGCCTCTAGCCATTTCTCGGAGTCGATATCTGATATCGCCTCGTTGTAGGTTTTGGGATCATCACCATGAGCACCATTACCTACGAGGAACATTTTCTCTACTTCCTCTGAAATAATACCTAAGTATCTTTCAGGGGGACGGAAAACTCTTTCCGATCTACGAGGTGGAGGAGGTAGTGTTCTTATTGGCTCAACCTGATTTGGTTCCAATTGGTCCTTAGCTCGTTCCACTTGTGAGACTTTCTCATCAAGCTTGATCTATTTTCCAATGCCGCTATCTTGAATAAACTATTTTTCAAGAAAGATGGCATGTCGACTCACAATCACATTGTGGTCTTCTGGAATGTAGAAATAGTATCCTAATGACTCTTTAGGATATCCTATGAATCGAGCTCTAAAGGACCTAAACTCTAACTTGTCCGCTTGTTGTCTTTTGACATGAGCCGGACAACCCCAAATTCTGAGATGACTCAGACTTGGTTTCTTACCGTGCCATATCTCATACGGTGTGGTAGGAACGGTTTTAGAGGGAACCCTATTCAGTAGATAGATTGAAGTTAACAATGAGTGTCCCCAAAGAAAATCAGGGAGGTCTGTGAAGCTCATCATGGATCGAACCATATCCAATAGAGTCCGATTTCTCCATTCTGAAACCCCGTTGAGTTGAGGTGTTCCTGGTGGAGTCCATTGAGAGACTATGCCATTTTTCCTTTAGATAGTCTAGGAATTCCCGGCTAAGGTATTCACCTCCTCGATCTGATCGAAGAACCTTAATGGGTTTTTCAGTTTGTTTTTCTACTTCATGTCTGAATTCTTTGAACTTTTCAAAAGCTTCAGACTTGTGTCTCATAAGATACACATACCCATACCTAGACAGATCATCGGTAAAGGTAATGAAGTAGACAAAATTGCCTCTAGCCGGCACATCAAATGGGCCGCACACATCAGTATGTACTAGGGCAAGGAGATCTGTGGCCCTTTCCCCATGTCCTACAAAAGGGAGTTTAGTCATTTTGCCTTGAAGACAAGATTCACAAGTTGGATATGACTCGGAAGTCAATGGACTCAATAGCCCATTTTTCTCCAATTTGTTGATCCTATCTTCTGCTATATGACCTAATCTCAGGTGCCATAGATATCTGTCGTTTGGACTATCCCTAGGTCGTTTGGCATTCACGTTTTGCTCGATAGTTAAAATAGGTACATCAATATGTAGCTGATAAAGACCATTAATAAGGAAACCATTTGCAATTTTATTTCTTTCATAAAGAATGTTACAATGGTCCTTAAAGAAGGTGATCACATAACCTTCTTGTGCTAAGCATGAAACAGAAATCAAATTCCTGCTAGCTGCAGGCACAAAATAACAGTCTTTCAAAACTAAGTCTAAACCAGATGGTAATCGAAGAGGGTATGTTCCCACGGCTACTGCAGCAACTCTTGCTCCATTACCGATGCGTAGGATCATGTCTCCATCCCTCAGCCTCCTGCTATCCTCAAGACCCTGCATAGAAGTGCACAGATGAGCACTAGAACCAGAGTCAAGCACCCAACTGGATGCAGAAGAAACCGTAAGGTTAGACTCAATAACGAGCATACCTCCAGAAGGACCTTCCTTCTTGTTCTTCAGGGTGGCCAGGTAAGTAGGGCAGTTCCGCTTCCAATGGCCGTCGCTGTTGCAATGGAAACACTTTCCTTTGACATCGGCCTTTTTCTTCGGCTCTGCCTTCTTCTTCTTTGATCCTTCCACCTTTTGCTTTTTCACAGACTTCTTTTTCTTTCCATAAGACTTTCTTTTGGAAGAAGTCCGTTCCATAGCAAGAACTGAGCCTTTAGAACCTTTCATAGAAAGCTCAGCGGTAACCAGCATATTCATTAATTCGGCCAAGGAATTTCTGAAGTTTATGCATGTGGTAATTCATGATGAATTGCCCATATGCATCAGTCAAGGATTGCAGAATAATATCGTTCTGCAGGTCCAAGTCCTAACTTCACACCGAGCTTCTCAAGCTCTTCCATGTCCTTGATCATTGTCAGACAGTGATCTTGGACTGACTGCCCATCACGCATCTTAGCCTTAAAAAGTCATTTCGTGACTTGATATTTGGCTGCGCGACTCTGTTCACCAAACATCTCCTGCAGGTGAGCCAACATTTGGCGAGCAGTCCCGATATCCTCATGTTGGCGCTGGAGCTCATCAGACATCGAGCCCAACATGTAATATCTGGCCTTATTATCTTCGTCTATCCATTTTTTCAGAGACGCTCTCTGTTCAACAGATGGACGGGCTGGTAAGGTGGGAGGGTCCTGGTCCAAAACATGGGTTAACTTCTCAGAACCCAAAATAATTTTGTAGTTCCTGAGCCAATCTTTATAATTGGGTCCGGTCAGTCTATGTGTGTCCAGGATACGTGCCAATGGGTTGGACGCAGACATTTTTCCTGTAGAGAGTCAAAGATTCTAGTTAGATATTGTAATTTTGACTTGACCAATTTATTTAGGGATTTTATTTTTAAACAAATTAGCTCCCACTATTTTCTCGGATCCCTACACTCCCTCTGTAGAGATGCAAAAATCTCCATGATTAATGATTTCTAGTGGGTGGTGCGGTCTCACCAACTGACTCATCACCTCACCTAACAGTTATTGGTGATGGGTTAGCCAATGAGTGAACAACTCTTGTTCAATGATTCTCTAATCATGGTGCACCCAAACTTGGTCTCTAATTCATGAATCTCACCGTATCCGAAATATTGATCCACTCCTTAGTTAAGTCAGACCCACCATTTGCATAGACTGGGTTCCTAATTGAGTCTCTCACCGTATCCAAAATATTGAGCCCAACTCATCCTCCAGCCCATAGCATCCAATGCCTAATAGACATGGTTGCATCTTTTCGGTGCAACTGAGCCACTGTATCCAGCCGAGAACAATCAACCCCGGGAAGGGCCCGCACATCTACAATGGTGGAAGACCTCAGACTTAATCTTTTCTTAGGGAGAATTGATTCAGGTCTCATTAAACTAGACTTGGCTTAGTCATAACAATTATGACTAACCTAGTGGCATGGGTTAGCTCGGATTATTGACCACCTCAGATCAGAACTGTGTCAACAGATATGGCCAGGTAAGTGAGACCGGTGGAAGGAATATGCCATTAACTCGTACAAGAATGCATTCAGGTCGAGTAGCTTCCAATTAAAAACCAGTCGGTCGTATGTGCCAAACTTACCTTAGACACCAAATTGTTGAGTCAGAACCAATTGGGTTAGCCTACAATCCAGACTCTAACCTCTGAGCCTAATTAGGTCTTGCTTGATCGTGACTCGATCTTGACCCAGACTTAATCCTATTAGGCTGGTCAATTTAAGCATTGTTGATCCCATCTAACCAACTCTTGATTCGGTTTGATCAACCGCTTAGACCTAATTGAGCTACCCAAGCCCGAACCCAGTATTATGAATATGTCTTAGATCTGAAATTCTCAATTTTAGACCTAATTAATATTTCCATAAACTTAATTCTTAATTAAGTAGGGTTCATAAACAAAATATGCACAATAAATCCTAGGGTTTCAGGATCTAGGGTTTTGCAGAAAGTAAGTTTTGGGATTTCTGATTAAGGACGAACACGCAGCACCCCTACACATCATAAGAACACCCCATCGAATGGGAAGAGAGGGCCTTTAAACCCTTCTTCGTTCTTATGACCGGACGGCCAAGAGGAACGCCTTAATCAGGAACATTCAATACTACAAAACAGTATCAGATCTATATCATATATCTCATATACAAAGTAGATCTAATCATGGCATATTTTGCATACATCTCATGTATCGAATCATGCATATTTTTCAGATCTAAATTATCTCATAATAATCTAAAAATTAGATTTAAATTGATCTTATCAAAATAAATCCTAATCTAGACAACTATGTAGAACTATTCTACAACTAGTCTAGACATGCATCAATCACATCTCATATGATGTTTAAAATTAAATAATTTTATTTGCTATTTTTTAGATGTTATTATAACCATTATAATATCAAAAAATAGTAAATAAATAGATCTAAAATATGGATTAATCAAATTAAATTGAAAACATGCAAGACTATTCTATAGAACTATTCTATTCTAGAACTAGTCATGCATATCTTCTAATCTTAGATCCAAATCATTTAATTTTAATTTTTTCTGATTTCAGATCTGATCACATCTCATGTGACATCTAAAATCAATTATTTTTTAATTAAAATAAATTTAAAATTAGATCTAAATATTTTTAGAACCATGGCTCTGATACCAGTTGAAGGAAAATCCTGATTTTCCGGTCCAGGTTCGTTCAGATCTGATCAGATCAAGAGATATATTTCAAAAATTTTTTTCTTTGATCTATATCAGATCTGAGATATTTTAGATCTAATTCTTATTATTTTAATAAATAAAATAAATAAGATAAATTAAATCAAATTTAATTTACCTGATTTGGGTAATCCTATTACCCTGTTGATGATCCTGTATGCAGCGGAAGGTTCTGGATCTAGCCACGCAAGCGCCTGGCCTCTACCGGTATCCACTCAGGCTGGATCTGGAGATCCTCTTCTTCTCTATCACATCTCCAAAAATTAGATCTGGATCTGATCTGGAGGATCTTCAAAACTCCTTTTGAAGATCAGCAGTCGTCCTTTGCAGCAGCGCAGCCTTCTTGCTTTTGATCGCCTTTCTCTTGCTTGAATCGCACCAACAAAAATCCAAAACTCCTTTTGGACGTGGAGAGCAAGGGGAGAAGGTGGTTTGGCATGGAGAAGGAGGGGAGAGGCAGCCTTGGGGCATGGGGAAACTCTATGATTCAATCATAATCTGAGTTGGGCACAGGGTCTTATTTATAGACTAACTGTGATCCAACTCCTCTTCTTCCCAACCAATCACAACCCTTTGTGAAATCAGATCTAAATCTGATTGGTGGGAATAGAGTCCCCTGGATTCCTCCTTAGAGGGTGCCTAAGACCAGTCAAAGTTGGTTCTTAGAAGAACTCTAATTGGAATCCAAAAAGGAGATGGAGTCCTTGTCCAACAAGGACTCCTAGGCGCCTCCAACTTGGGCACACGCCTAGGGTGGCGTGCGCCCTCCTCCTTGCCAGGTTCTGGCAGGGGGACAGGCCCCCACCAGCTCTCCAATAGGTGCATGACATGTGGTCAAAAGTCAAAGTGTCAATGGTCAACGTTTGACCAGTCAAAGGTAGACTTTTGACCAAAGTCAAAGAACAAGAAATGGCAGGTGACCAAAAATGGCAGGTAATGTCTTACAAAATAAGACAACCTTTTCTGACTTGGACAACCTCCAGTCAGACCATATGAAGGCCTCTGATTGAGCACAAACTCCTTTGGCTCAGACAGGACAACTTATTTATGATAGCAAAAGAAGAACGTTAGGTTCAATCGAGTGCTAGCACGATTTCCTTGAACCTAATTGAATCTCATTCAGATCAATTGAACTAGATCAGTTCAATTGATGATCACCAGATTCAAACCCTTGTTTGTGTGACCCAGTTAGGTTCAGTTCTGTATGGTAATGGGATATGTCATGATCTCTATCATCGACATCATCGAAACTCCTTTCGATGGATCAGAACTCTTCTGATTCGAACAGCTAGAATGATCGATCATCTAAATCATTCTAATTGCTCCCAAAATCCACCAGTGACACCTAGCAGTATATGGTGGCAACCCATCAGAGCTGAATGCGAACCTCTTGGTGCAGCTACCTGTGTGATTAAGTTCTTCTATCTTGAGCCCCGATCAGATTAGGGTTAAGGTGAACTCGTCAAACCCTAGTCTCTGTCATATGATGTAATCATTCGATTCGAGTCCAATGTGAAAATCTAAATAGAAACTCTTTCTATTATTTCACTCTGCCATGGCCATGGGCTTCTGGACTTGATTCTCATGATTATCATAGGGCTGCTCCTCTACCACCGAGGTAGATAGATTCCATCTTGATGCCAATCCAGTTCCTACAATGAACATGCTATAGCCAACATACACCTCAGGGTTCCATATGGCTAGGAGACCGAGTAATGGTGTAGTCAAACTATAACACCCTCAAGGTGAACTGCCGATGCACCTCAGGTCAAAGAACCAGACACACTACTGCAGCATCGAGTCAGTCATTGACGAGAAGGTAGACTCCCTAATGACTACTCGAGGTGGTCACGCTCAGTGCCCTCGTTCTCTAACGAGTACCTGTACTCTCGCTCCGATGTCTCCACACCGTAGACTTAAGACTCATCTACTAAAGAGAAGCGATTGTACACCAACCTTCCGGATCAATCACCATCCTCGTGATGATCTTATGGTCGGGAGCATTTTATGAGTTAATAATGATTATTCATGTCTTAAATTTTCAACTCTTGAAAATATGAATTATCATTATCATTGACTCAAAGGATGTATCACGGACACTAAATACACATATGTGATAGAAAATAACCCATTTTATTGATATTAGTCAAAATTATAATTTTTTGCCCTTAGAAGTGTATTACAAGTGTCAGCCAATTCTGGCTTCTAGGGCACATATATCTAACAAATGGGATATGTCGTGATCTCCATCATTGACATCATCCAAACTTCTTTCGATAGATCAGAACTCTTCTGATTCAGACAACTAGAATGATCGATCATCTAGATCATTCTAATTGCTTCCAAAATCTACCAATGACACCTAGCAGTATATAGTGGCAATCCATCAAAACTAAAAATGAACCTTTCGGTGTAGTTACTTGTGTGATTAAGTTCTTCTATCTTGAGCCCCGATTAGATTAGGATTAAAGTGAACTCGTCAAATCCTAATTTCTATCATATGATTTAACCATTCAATTCAAGTCTGATGTGAAAACCTTAATAGAAACTCTTTCTATTATTTCACTCTGCCATGGCCATGGGCTTATGGACTTGATTCTCATGATCATCATAGGGCTGCTCCTCATCCACCGAGGTAGATCGATTTTTTCTCTTGGTGCAATCCAATTCCTACAATGAACATGCTATAGCCAACATACACCTCAGGGTTTCGAATGGCTAGGAGATCGAGTCATGGTGTAGTCAAACTATAACACCCTCAAGGTGAACTGTCGATGCACCTCAGGTCAAAGAATAAGACACACCACTGCAGCTTCGAGTCAGTCATCAACGAGAAGGTTGGCTTTCTTATGACTACTCGAGGTGGTCACGCTCAGCACCCTCATTCTCTAACGAGTACCTGTACTCTCACTCCGATGTCTCTACACGGTAGACTCAAGACTCATCTACTATAAAGAAGCAATTGTACACCAACCTTTTGCATCAATCACCATCCTCATGATGATCTTACGGTCCGGAGCATTTTATGAGTTAATAAATGAAAATTCTTATCTTAAATTTTCAACTCTTAAAAATAAGAATTATCATTACCATTAACTCAAGGGATGTATCACAGACACTAAATACATATTTATGATAGAAAATAACTCATTTTATTATTTATAGTCAAAATTATAATTTTATCCCTAGAAGTGTATTACAAGTGTCAGCCAATTCTGGCTTCTAGAAAATACATATCTAACACATATCTCATATGAATAAAATTAAATAAATTTATTTTTTATTTTTTAGATCTAATTATAATATTTATAATATCAAAAAATAGTAAATAAATAAATTTAAAAATTATAATTAATAAAATTAAAATTATGATTATACTAGATTATATGTAGAATAATTCTATTTCTAATCTAGTCATGCATCTTATAAATTTTAGATCTAGATTATTTAATTTTCTTAATTTCTAATTTTAGATCTAATCACATATAACGTGACATCTAAGATCATCTAATTATTAGATCAAAAATATATTAAAATTAGATCTCATTAATTATGTAACTTGGCTCTGATACCAGTTGAAGGAAAAATTCTATTTTTCGGATCAGATTCATTCAGATCTGATTAGATCAAGAGAGATATTTCAAAAAAAAAATTTTTTAGATCCAAATTAGATCTAAAACTTTTTAGATCTAAAACTTTTCAGATCTGATCTTATTGATCTGATAAAATAAAATAAAAATAAATTTAATTTAATTTAATTATATTTATATTTTTGGTAATCCAATTATCTTGTGATGATCTCGATGTTTGCTTGAGATTCTGGATATAGTCACGCTAGCACTTGGCCTCTACCGGTATCCAGTTGAGTAGGATCTAGAGATCTCCTTCTCAATCTATGCTCCAAAAATTAGATCTGGATCGAATCTTGAAGGTCTTCAAAATGGCTTTTGAAGATCAGTCATTGTCTCTTATAGTAGTGCTGCCTTCTTCCTTTCTTGTCACCTTTCTCTTGCTTGGATCACACCAAACTCGAGCCCAAGAACTCTTGGATGTGGATAGGAGAGAGAGGATCTAAAGGTAGCATGGAGAAGGAGGGAGAGAAGCTTTGTGGCATGGGCAAAGGGTAGAAGCTCTTAATTCTAGGTGTAGACAGGGTTTATATAGATCCTGCTGTGCCATGCAGTGCCACATCATTCCGACCAATCATGGCTCTTTATGCAATCAAATCTAAATCTAATTGATAGGATGACATCATCTGATCCAATCAGATTAGAGTCCCTCATAAACCTCCTTAGGTGGTGCTAAGACTAGTCAAACAGGACTCCTTGGCGCCACCTAATTTGAAATCATGAAGCAACCTAGAGTCCCATCTGTATGGGACTCCAGGCATGATCCTCATAGGGCGCACGCCTTGCTAGGCATGCACCTCCTTCCTTTCTATTTTTTAGTAGGGGGACAAAGCCCCATGTTCTCTCCTATGGGTGCATGACACATGGGCAGATGTCTAAGTATCAAAGATTAACATTTGACCAAAGTCCAAAGACAAGATTTAGTAGATGATGGAAAATGGCAGGTGTTATCTTAAATTTATCTCATAAATTAAGATAATTTTTTTCTATTCTAGACAAGCTTTAGTCAGACCAAGTAAAGATTTTTAAGTGAGTCCAAATATATTTAGCTCAGTCGAGACAAGCTTTAATGATTGTTGAAGGAGAACATTAGGCTCAATCGTGTGCTAGCACAATTTCCTTGAACCTAATTGAATCTTATTCAAATCAATTGAACTGGTTTAGTCCAATTGATGATATTCAAATCCAAACCCTTGTTTGTGTAACCCAGTTAGATTCGGTTCCTTATGGTAATGGGATATGTCACGATCTCTATCATTGTCATCATTGAAACACCTTTTGATGGATCAGAACTTTTCTGATCTAGATAACTAGTATGATCGATCATCCAAATTATTCTAATTGCTCCCAAAATCCACCAATGGCACCTAGTAGCATATGGTGGCAATCCAATAGAACTAAAAATAAACCTCTCGGTGTAGTTACCTGTGTGATTAAGTTCCTCTATCTTAAGCCCTAATCGAATTAGGGTTAAGGTGATCTCGTTAAACCCTAATTTCTATCATATAAATTAATCATTCGATTCAAGTCCAATATGAAAAATCCTAATAGAAATTCTTTCTATTATTTCACTCTGCCATGGCCATGGGCTTATGGACTTGATTCTCATAGGGCTGGTCCTTATCTACTGAGGTAGATAGATCTCCTATCGGTGCAATCCAATTCCTATAATGAACATGCTATAGCCAACATACACCTCAAGATTCCGAATGGCTAGAAGATCGAGTTATGGTGTAGTCAAACTATAACACCCTCAAGATGAACTGTCGATGTACCTCAGATCAAAGAACCAGACACACCACTGTAGCTTCGAGCTAGTCATCGACGAGAAGGTAGACTTCCTCATGACTGCTTGAGGTGGTCATGCTCAGTGCCCTCGTTCTCTAATGAGCATCTATAATCTTGCTCTGCTGTCTCTATACCATAGACTCAAGACTCATCTTTTCTAAAGAAGCGATCGTACACCAATCTTCTGGATCAATCACCATTCTCATGATGATCCTTCGGTCAAGAGCATTTTATGAGTTAATAATGAAAATTCATGTCTTAAATTATCAACTCTTAAAAATATGAACCATCATTACCATTAACTCAAGGGATGTATCATAGACACTTTCAAATACACATTATAATAGAAAATAACCTAATTTATTATTTATAATTAAAATTATAATTTTGCCCTTAGATGTGTATTACAAGTGTCAGCCAATTTTGGCTTCTAGGGCACACATATCTAACAATTAGTGGAGCCATCTACTGAAAGAGTTTCAAGTAGCATACTATAGCAGACTCTGTATGCGAGGTAAAGTACATCGCAGTATCCGATGCTACAAAAAAAATTGTGTAGTTGAGAAAGTTCATCACCAAGCTTGGAGTAGCACCCTCCCTAAATGGTTCGATCTTGCTCTATTGTGACAGCACTGGTGCTATTGCTCAATTGAAGGAATCAAAGATACACCAGCGGAGGAAGTATATACTGCACCACTACCATCTGATCTGGAAGATTGTAGATTGAGGTGACGTCGATCTTTAGAAAATCATAGAAAGGAAAACCTGATTGATCCCTTCACTTGAGCCTTGATGGTAAAGAAGTTCGAGAACTATAAGTCGAAGATGAGTATTAGATACTGTGTCGAGTGGCTTTATGATAAGTGAGAGTTGTTGAAAATTATGTCTCAAAGCCAATCGTCAGTCTATTGATAGTTGCACTATTTTATAATTGCAAATGATTTATTATTGAATAAAATTATATTCTAGCATTTTTATCATAAAGTCTACATCTTCTAATGAACTTCTTTGTTGTGATAAAGTTCTTAAGACTATTTAGTTTTGATAAAGAGTGGATTTATCAATTAGTCCCTAAACTGTTCACAACCAAATGATACGTTGTTAACTAGGATAACAATGTTTATCAAGTGTAGGTTGTTGTGTGCCATATAGGTTAGTTATTCTCTTAACCAAGGAGTGTGGAGATACTGATATGGCATATAGATTAGATGTAGGGATACATCATCACTGAACGTGACCAACTCCAGAGCATTCTTCTATCGAAAATTATTCTGATGAGATATGGATATAAGTATCCCTTAGACTTGAGATCGTCATAGTAGCTTGCAAGCAACTTATTATGCTTTGGTACTAGACTACCTGAATTCTAATTTAGTGATGAAAGATTTTTGGGCATAGTTAAATTCTTGCAAAGTCAATGAGTGATCAAGATGGGATTGATTACTTCAAGAGTTTAGAGATAATGCATCACTTTATTTTATTTTAGCAAAATCTTGGCCAGGGTAATCCATATGATGGATTTGATATTTTGAAATACAATATGGATGATTTATTCAGGGTTGATAGTTAAATCCTAAGTTATTCGATGAGCATTTAGATCAAGGAGATGAATTATATGGAAACCATGTCCACATGGGTTCTAAGAGTATTTCTTTATACATTCAATCTATTCGATCATCAGGTACCATTACTAGATGGTCACTTTGATTGGTATAGAAATTTATTCTTATGCTACCAGCTTAGGATCGAACCTATGGGGTCACATACATTAGAGGTCTCAATTTGATCGGATGGTCAATGGATGATTAAGAATTTTTTAAGGATTAAATTTCAATATGATTGATGTTTGACCTAGTGTAAGTATTGCAAGAGGATCAATTTGTAATAAGATTGCTAATTGGCTTAATTTGATTAAGCCAAAGGACTGAGATCGAGTTTAGTTAAATGAAATTCAATTAGATTTGATTTGGACTTGATTGGATCAAGTCCAATTATTGGATAAGCCAATTGAAAGGAAGAAGAACTCCTTATTCAATTAGGACTTGTGTGCACTTAATTTTTAATTTGATTAAAAATTAAATTAAATTTAAATTTAGTTTAATTTGATTTAATTTATCTTATAGTTAGACTAAGATCATCTCTAATTAGGTTATATTAATTTTGATTTAATTGGGTTAAAAAAACTATTTGGATCAAGTCAAAACTAGAAGTCCTAGTGTGACTAGGATTCTCCCACCTTATACCAACTTGCATCCCACGCCCTCCCCACTCCAATTTTTTTTGTTTTTGCATGAAACCTCTCATGCCAAGAGAGAAGGTGCACAATCCCATGCTCCATATCTTTCTTATATGGTATTTGGTTGTGGACCAAGTTAAAATAAGTTAGTTGTTTTGAATTCAAACTTTCTTTGATAGAGTTTGTTGCAACCCAAACCTCTTCCCATGTATGTTGCCCATCTCTCCTAAATTTTCTCTGATATTTTTAGTGGGAAAGGAGGATTTTTGTATGTCACGTATCTGGTTTCCATGCCAAAGAAATAGGAGGGGGCACCCAAGAGTTGGGCACCCCAATCCTTGCCCAATTTGGACATTTTAACCTAGATAAGGACTCTATCATAACTCTCTATTTAAAAGAAGTTAGGGCATGAGATTTCTACAGATTTTACATCAGAGAGAGAGAGTTTGAGCATAGAAATCTTGGGTGCTAAGGGTATTTGGGCATTGGGTTTTGTAAAGACACAAGTCATTGTATCTTGGTGAGAGAAAAAAAAGAGAGAAGAGAGGTCTTCTCTTGGGTTTCTCTTAGATCCTTTTCCATAATCTGTTTGAGAGAAAAAGCTAAAGAAAAGGAGTTCTTCCAGATCCTCCCATTTCTTCTTTGGTGCTTTGGAAGGTTCAAGTTAATCAAAGGAAGAGTTTCACCATCAACTATTGAAGGATTAGCACAATACTAGCATACTGTGCTGATTTCTAATTGCTGGACTTCAGATCAACGATCGAAGCTTCATGTGAATTTTCTATAGAGACTGGATGCATATGCGACTCAAAGCAATGACCTCAGCCTCAGATCAGCAAGTGGAGTTTCCGACTTGAAAAAAGGTAAAAAGGATTTGACCTCTTTCTACCATTAGATTAGATCTAGTCTTGGTTTGATGTTGATATGATCAACATCATTGTCTTTACTTAATATATAATTTTATATTTATTTGCATACATAGATCATGTTATTAGATCCTAGATCTAGAGTTTATTTATATATTTTAATATATTAATATGATTAATTTATTATTTTTGCTCATCTATTTTGAAAAAATTTTAAAATACCTACATGAAATCCTAGATTTTTTCTTCAATAAGATCAGTTTGTGCGATCTAAAATTTTTATTTTTAGATTTAATATTAGATTATAATTTAGATATAATCTAATAATAGATCTAAAAAATATAAAAAATCATATAAAAAAAACCTAGGTGATACTAGTTGAAGAAAAAACCTAGGGTTTTTAGCATGTATTTTAAAATTTTTTCAAAATCAGAACAACAAAAGCTATAGATTAATCCATTTATTCTATGAAATATGCAAATAAATCTTAGATCTAATATCTAATGATATGATTAAAATATTCATATAAATCTAAAAATTAAATAAAATATAAACCATGATGTTGATCATATCAACATCAAATTGGGAAACTAAATCTGATCTAGTGGGAGAAAGAGATCGAATCTCTCTTACCTTTCATAAGTCTGAATCTCAACTTACTGCTCTGAGACTGAGATTGTTGCTTCAAGCTACATACACATCCAGCCTCTATGAGAAGTCCACATGAAGCCCCAATCATGATTCGAAGTCTAGCAATCTGGAAATCAGTACAGTGTGCTAGCACCGCAATGATCCTTCGATGATGGTTGATGTCGAATCTCTTTCTTCAATTGACTTGAACTCTTCAAGAATCAAAGAAGAAGAAGGGAGGATCTGGAAGAAGCCTTCTTCCCACATTCTTCTCTCAAAAACTAGTAGAAGAAAATATGAAACAAAAACCCTAGAAAAGACCCTTCTTCTCTAGGCCCTTTCCTCTCACCTAGGCACAATAATTTGTGCCTTTACTAAATCCCATGCCCTCAACCCTGATATGCCCAAGGTCTCCATGCCCAAACCCTCTCTCTCTGGTCTAAAATCACTCAAAATTTTGTAGTTTAAATCTCTTTAAATAGAGAGTTAGAGAAGAGTCCCCATCTAGGTCAAATACCTAGATAGAGAGTCCAAATAGAACAAGGATTGAGGCTCCCAACTCTTAGGTGCCTCCTCAAACTCTTTTGGCGTGGATTCTAGATATTTGGTGGTTAATTAAATTCTCTTTTTCCCACAAAAATTTTAGAAAAAAAATATATTAATTATCACCATAATGGATAAAATTTTGGGGTTTGTCCAAACTCTATCAAATAGAGTCTAGATCATCACTACTTCTTAGTTTTGATTAAATCCAAAATCATAAACTATCTAAGAGGGATATGAGGGCAAGGATAGACATGGAACCTTTCTAGAAATTAGATTTTTCATAAAAAAATCCATGGAAAGGGCATGGAGAAATGGAAGGTGGCGCAAGGGAGGAGTCCTAATCTAACTAGGACTTCATGCTTAGTCGAACCAAATCTTTAACCCAATTAAAATAGATATTGATGCAACCTAATTAATGATGTTTTTAATATAATTAAGAATCCAATTAAATTAGATTAAATTTAATTTAATTTTAATTTAATTTTTTTAATTAAATTAAAAATTAGGTGCACTCAAGTCCTAGTTCAACTATAAGTTATTCTCCCTTATAATTGGTTTATTCAATAAACCAATTGAACTTGATCCAATCAAGCCTAAACTAAATCTAATTAAATCATAATTAATTAGACTTGATCTTAATCTAATTGCTCAATCAAATTGAGCTAATTAGTAATCTAATTACTAATCAATCCTCCTACAATATTTGCACTAGATCAAACATCAATCATATTGGATGTTTAATCCTAAAATGATTCTCAATCGTTGATCAACCATCCGATCAGATCGAGACCTCTAATATGTGTGACCTCATAGATTTGAACTTAAATTTGTAACATAGAAATAAATTCTTATACCAATAAAAGTGACCATGTAGCAATGGTATTCGACGATCGGATAGGTCGAATGTATAAAGCAACACTCTTAGAATCCATGTGGATATGGTTTTCATATAATTCATCCCTTTGACCATAAATGCTCATAGGATGACTCAGGGTTTAACTGTTAATCTTGAATAAGTCATCTATATTGTATTTTAAAATACCAAATCCATCTCATGGATTACGCTGGCCATGATTTTGCTAAATTGAAATATAATGATGCATTATCTCCAAACTCTTGGGTGGTCAATCCTATCTTAATCACTCTCCGACTTTACAAGTACTTGACTATGCCAAGAAATTTTTTATCACTGAATTAAAAATTCATATAATTCGACACCAAAGTGCAGTGAGTTGCTTGCAAGCGACCATGGCGATCTCAGATCGAAGGGACACTTATACCCATATCCCATAAGAGCAATTCTTGATAGCAGAATGCTCTGGAGTTGGTCATGTTCAGTGTTGATGTACGACTACATCTCATCTGTATACTATACCAATGTCTCTACACTCCTTGGTTAAGAGGATAATCAACCTATATGGCACACAATGACCTACACTCGATAAATATTATTGTCCTGTTTAATAATGTATCATTTGATCGCGAATAATTTTAAGGACTAATCGATAAATCCTCTCTTTATCGAATTTAAATAGTCTTAAGGACTTTATCACAACATAGGAGTTCAATAAAAGATGTAGACTTATGATAAAAAAAATTAAAATAAATATTTTATTTATTAATAAATTATTTATATTTACAAGGTTAGCATAACCATCAATAGACTGATGATTGACTTTGGGATATATTTTTCAATAGTTGGGATATCAACCCACTCTAATACTGATTATTGTGGAGTCTGGTTAGGACACCACCACCTTAGGATCTTCTTAATACCACTTGCATTACACTCGATCACGTATGTTGCCGTAAGAGAAAGAAAGAAGAATAAAAAATAAAAGAATACACAATCATGTATATATGGATTAGACCAAGATCTACCTCCACGGGATATACAAATTTTACTATGAGAGATAAAAACAAACAAATGCAAGAAAAACTTACCACTCAATCTTTATGCAAAAGTCTCTCAATAAAAAGCCCCAAAACCCTCACAAAAGCTCTCTAAAATCTCTCAAAAAGTCTCTCAACACCTTTAGGATGTTACCAACTCTTTGACATAATAAATAGTTCATCAATTAGAGTTATATAGCTTTAGAAATCCAAAAACAATATTTCAGTAGGAAACCTAGTCCCAAACACACTCGAGATTGCATTTGGACCATCCAACCATGACTGGCTTCCTCTTGGGCTATCGGATCATGCACACAGCTCCTGATTAAGTCTGGATTGCTTTTCAGCCATCCGATCATGATAGGGAGCTCTCTTGACCATCGGATCATGCAAAAATGCATCTCATCATGCTTAATCAAGCCAGATCATGTTTCAATTGTAAGATCATATGACTGGCTCAAACCAGAACCATCGAATTGCGATTGGTCCATGGAACAATGCCATGAACCATGTAAAATAATTTGGGACTCGAGGTTTCGATCCACACAGGCTGCTGTGGACCGATGGTTCATGATGGACCACATGGGCCTACTCCCACGTAGCCTACACGATCTGCTCTCATGCAGCCTGTATGCCCCCGTGCATGCGCTCACATTCCTAGGCTTGCCCAACAAGTGGTTGGCCTAGAGCCACCATGCGCTGCTGGTCTGGGTCATACCATCGCTGGCCGGCAACTCTTATGCGCCCCTCCAGTGGGCCCGAGGGTCGGCTATCCTGCTCCAACCTTCTTTTGCATGTAACTTATCCGTCTGGACTCCATTTAGAATATTTTTTGGCTCGTTGGACTTTGTTTGTCATTCTAGATCTCGTTCTAGGCTTATTATGAACTGAATCTTGAGATATTTTTCTCAATAATCTCTATCTCAACTCGATGTTCGTCTTCCATCTATCTCTGAGAGCCTGTGATCCATCTTTCCCCCACACCCTGGGGCATGCCTGTTATCTCATGGATGGGCATATATAAGAGTTGAGCTAGACTGCCCAATCCTACATCTATCAATAGCTATGTCCACTCTGACCAAAGGTCTAATCGAAGAAGTCTCCTATGGTAATAGGAACTTCACTTTGTGACATCGCCTCTCATCCTTCTAAGTCTCCCATCTCGTGCCCAATCAATCTCCACTTGGAGCTCTACCTCGCACTAGGCTCCCTCTAGCTCCTCAAGCTCTATCTCGTATTAGATTTCTTACTAGATAGTAATGTCCTCTCATCCTCTTCTTTCTCTCTAGAATAATTCTATCATGGTGCATGACCTTCAGGATTCCATCACTAGCTATCCACCTATAGCCATTTAAATCCAGTCTACTTAGTGAGATGAGATTTCACCTAAAATTGGGTATGTATCGGACCTTCCCTAATCTTCTCACTATACCATCATGTATCCTTCAACTAACCATCCTGATGCCTCTGATCATACAACTCGATCCATCCAATAGATAAAATATGCCCTCTGCTCTCTAGGGAGTCAAACTACTCCTTCCTACAGCAAACATGATATATGCATGTAGAATCTAAAATCCACTACTGAAAAGAAGTAGATACTTTATCAGATATCATTAGAACATCATGTTCTGACTTGCTACTGGTCATTATTGTAGTAGCCCTCATTCGATTCCTGAGCTATAGGCAATCTCTGATATGATTCCCCAACTCATCGCATTGATAGCATCTGATCTTGCTGGGATCCCTTATCTTAGATCTAGATCGTCCTTCTTGCGATCCTCTATTGCTCCATCTACTGCCACTTGCTCCTTCAAAAACCACCAAAGCTGAGCTACTGCCATCTGAGCTCGGAGCTGGATTCTCCCTTCTAAGAATCTCATTTTGGAGAATCATTGCAGTAACCTTATCTATCTTGATAGTGCTCTTTTCTATAAGAAGA
Source organism: Cocos nucifera (assembly GCA_006176705.1). Lineage (NCBI taxonomy): Eukaryota > Viridiplantae > Streptophyta > Magnoliopsida > Arecales > Arecaceae > Cocos > Cocos nucifera. The sequence continues at coordinate 6,417 of QRFJ01003188.1, read as the reverse complement.
GCAGTCACCAAGGACTCATATGAAGGGCAAAGCGATGCTAGTAAGATCAGTGCCCTGCTCTTCTCCTCAACCTTCTCACTTACACTAAGAAGATTGATAAGAATCTTCTCAAAGTGGTTGAGATTCTCCTACATGCTCTATTCCTCGATCATCTACAGTTGGTAGAACTATCTCTAAAGAAAAAAGATGTTGGTGAGAGACTTTATCATGCACAACTTCTCGAACTTCGACCATAGCACCGTTGGAGAAGTCTCTCCAAGTATATATATCGCCACCTCATCCGCCAAGTACATGTGGATGGTACTCACCATCTGCATCTATAACTGCTCTTAGGTCTTCTTCTCTATGATGTCTGGCTTTTTTTCATTCAAGAGAGCATCGATCAAACTATGTTGGATGAGCACGTTCTTCACCTTTGCTTGCCACAAGAAGAAATTGCTCTTTGCGTCAAACCAATTGATCTCTATCTTGATTGTGCTTGTCTTCTACATCTTTCTTGATCTCGATTAATATCATCATGATCTGGGCAACCATGTGTGTCGGTATCGTTTAGCCCTGATATCAATTATTAGAATATCAACTCACTCTGATATTGATTATTGTGAAGCCTGGCTAGGATACCACCATCTCAAGATCTTCTTGATATCACTTGCATTATACTCGATCACGTATGGATACTATTAGAGAAAGGAAGAAGAATAAGACAAAAGAGTACACAATCAAGTATACATGGATTAGACCAAGGTCTACCTCCATGGGATGTGCAAACTTCACTATGAGAGATAAAAATAAATAAATACAAGAGAAACTTATCACTCAATCTTTGTACAAGAGTCTCTCAATATGAAGCCCCAAAACTATCATAAAAGCTCTCTAAAATCTTTCAAGAAGCCTCTCAGCACTTTCAAGATATCACCAACTCTTCGACGCAATAAATGGTTCATCAATCGAAGTTATATAGACTTAAAAAATTTTAAAAAAATATTTTAGTAGGAAATCCAGGTCCAAACACACTCGAGATAGCATCTTGACCATCCAATAATGATCGGCTCCCTTTTGGATCGTCGGATTATGCACATAACTCCTAATCAAGTTTGGATTGCTTCTCAGCCATTTGATCATGATCAGGAGGTCTCCTGGCCATCGGATCATACAAAATAGCACTCCACATGCCTAATCAAGCCAAATTGTATTTTAGCCAATCGATCATGATTAGCTTGATCTTGATCTATCAGATCACGATCAGTCCATGAAACAGTGCTGTGGACTGGGTGAAACAATCTGGAAATCAAGGTTGCGATCCATGTAGGCTACTATGGACTGGTGATCCATGATGGACTGCATGGGCGGCTAGCCCAGCACCGTCATGTGCTGCTGGTTTGGGCCATACCACTTGTGGGCCCCTCCAACGGGCTCGAGGGTTGGCTATCCCATTTTGACCTTCTTTTGCACATAACTTCTTTGTCTGAACTTTGTTTGGACCGTTCTTAGGCTCATTGAACTCCATTCATCATCCTGAACCTCATTTTGGGCTTATTATAGATCAAATCTCAAAATATTTTTCTCAATAGATATTCAATAAATATCAATTTTTGAGATTTAGGGTCGAACTTACTTCTCTTAACTGCCTCCACATGTGCATGGACCGAGCAACCGAAGACCTTTAGATAGTCAAGCTCCACCTTCTTTCCACTCCAGACCTCCTCTAAAATGCTTCCATTCAGCTTGTGATGAGAAAACCTATTGACAAAAAAATAAGAAAATATTATGATATCACCCCAAAAGGACTTTGGAAGTGATGTTTGCAACCTCAAACTCCTTGCCTTTTCGATCAGTGTCCAGTTCATCATCTCCACAACACCATTCTATGGGGGAGTCATCTTCACTGTGTAATGGCATTTGATGTCATTTTTCTCATAATACTTCCTAAACTCTAGGTTTGTATACTTTCCTCTATTGTTCGACCTTAGGTACTTCACCTATCTTCTTGACTCCTTCTCAACCTCAGCTCTTCAGGTTCTAAACCAGGCAAACACCTCTGACTTCTCCCTGATCAGATAAATTCATATCTTCCTTGAGTAACCATCAACGAAAATGATAAAATACTTTATCCCATTACTAGCTAATACAGGAGCCAGTCTCCACACATTTGAGTGTACTAAATCTAGTTCTTCTTTACTTTGCTTGGTACTGGTGGCAATCTTCACCCTATGCAATTTGCCAAAAATGCATGGCTCACATAAATCAATGCCCTCCTTTAGGGTTAGGATCATCCCTCTTCTGTCAAGTTCTGTGAGCTCTCGATCACTCATGTGATCCATCCGATAGTGCTATAGCCGATATAGAAGCTGCTCCTTCCATGCCGCTACTTGCACATCTGCACTATCATTTACAACTGAGCCCTTCATTCTATAAAGATTGTTGCTTAGTCTTCTACCTCTCATCACCACTAAAACTTGCTTGAAAATCTTCAAGCATCCACTCCCAGCCTGGCTTCTAAAAGCATAACCTTGCTTCTCCAAGTAACCTAAAGAAATTTGATTTTTCTTTAACTCTAGTGTATGCTTAACATTAGATAATATATGAATGATCCCCACTACTACAAAAATGGCCTATGGCAGTGCTTACTATGGCAGCAGTTTTTGAAACTGCTACCATAGATCCTATGGTAGTGGTTTTCGTTAATTGCTACTATAGGTCGGACCTATGGTAGTGATTTTTGTAACCACTGCTATAGGTCCAACATATAGCAGCAGTTAACAAAAACTGTTGCACCACTATCGTAGGTCGGACCTATAACAGCGGTTATAAAAAATTGCTGTCATAGATCGATCTCTAGCAGCGATTAGTCAGACCTATAACAGCGATTACAAAAAATCGCTGCCATAGGTCGACCTCTAGCAGCGGTTCATTGTAACTGCTACCATAAGTCAGACCTATAGCAGCGGTTAGTAGGAATCGCTGCTATAATCTGATTTATGACAACGGTTAATTGTAACCACTGCCATATATATATATTTTAAATATTATATAATTTTAAAATTTAATACTCATCTTCATCATTCATTATCTAAATAATTATCATTAGAGTGTCATCACAAAAGGTCACCTCAATCCGATGGCCCTAGCTTCATCGATCAGAAAAATTTGATTTCGATGATCACAAACGATAATGCAATGATCTGATAGATGGAGACCTCCAATGGATTCAAAAATATGCAATAATAATCTCGATAATATTTGTAGTATACTATCAAAATTTTATTTCAATCGGATATCATTATCTTGGTTAACTTAGTATAGGTTAGTTTCAGCCATTAAATGATAAACGAATGATCAAAGGACCAAACGGTGTTCGATTATGAAATAATTTTTTTTATAAATGATCTTGACTATTACTTTAATCATTTTTTATGATGGTGATTATAAAATTCAACTCATGAGATGAAAAATGATCTAAAACTATACGTCTCTTGATAACCATTCTAAAACTTCACTGGTTGTTATGCTCGTACTTTTGCAATATCTGCTTAACATGAATAGTTTATATGAAAATGATTTAAATTTTACTATCATCACCATATAAAATATTTAAAATTATAATAAAAATTATTTAACTAAAAAATTATCTCATAATCGGACATCGTTTAATCCTTTGATCGTTTGTTTCTAATTTAACAGTCGAAATCATTCTATACTAAATTGACCATGATAACGATATCCGATTGAAGTGAAACTTTGATAGCATGCTACAAACATCATCAAGATTATCATTACAGATTTTTAAATCCATCAGAGGTCTTCATCTATCAGATCATCGCATCATCATTCATGTTCATCGAAATCAAATTTTTTTGATCGATGAAGCTAGGGCCATCGGATCGAGGCGATCTTTTGCGATGACACTTTAATGATAATTATTTAGATAATAAATAATAAAAATGGGCATTAAATTTTAAAATTATATAATATTTAAAAAAAAATAAAAAAAAATATTTTTAATCTATGGCAGCGGTTATCAAAAATCAATGCTATAGATCTATAGTAGCGGTTATAGAACCACTGTCGTAGATCTATGATAGCAGTTTTGGATAATTGCTATCATAGATCTATGACAGCGGTTTGATAACCAGTGCCATAGGTTAGGTTAAAAATTTTTAAATTTTTTTTTTCCTCCCATCTGAACCACTGCCATAGATCTATGGCAGCGGTTCGATAACCGCTGTCGTATGATAGATTAAAAATTTTCAAACTTTTTCTTTCCTTTCATGCATCCTCGATCTCTCTCTCTCTCTCTCTCTCCACCCCCTCTTCATCACCGGTGAGGCTCCTTCCCCCCCGATCGATGTCGCCCTCCTTTCCTCCCGATCGGCGTCGCCCCTCCTTCCTCCTTGACCGACACCGCCCCTCCTTCCCCCTCCCCTCTGGTCCCCATCCCCGGCTGCCCCTCTCCGCCACCCGCCACCACCCACCCGAGCCCCCCATCCCTCCATCCAACTCTCCCTTGGGCCCCAGCAAAAACCCTCCCTCTGGCGAATCCCATCCGACCCTTCCTCGGCCCCTCGCGAAACCCCCCCTCCGACGAACCCCCTCCACCCTCGCTCGGTCCCCTGTGAACCCGACAACCCCCCATCTCCCCATTTGATCCTCCCTCGGTCCCTAACGAACCTCCCCGAACCCTCCTTCGATAAACCCCCATCCACCCTCGACCCTCTGTTTGGCCCCCATGAAATCCCTCCCCCACACTCTATCCTCCTCTGGCCTCAGTGCGAACCAAACCCCCCTTCCGACGAGCCCACCTCCACCTCCTTCGGCCCACAAAACCCCACCCCCCACCACTACCACCATTCTGACCCTCCCTCGATTGAGTGTGAAGCCTCCTTCGACCTCCTCATCACTATGCCCCCACCCCCTGGTCTCCCATCCCCGACCGCCCTTGCTCTCTCTCTCTCTCTCTTTCCTCTTTTTCTCTCTTCTTTATCTCACTATCTTGCTTTTGTTTCGTAGGTTACCTCTAGTATCATCGTCCTCCTCTAGAGTCGTCGTTGGTGATCCTTGAGCTTTCAGTGCGACCCGCTCTCTATAGCCGCAGATATAATTTTTTTTTAAATTTTATAATATTATTTATTAATCATACATACTTATAATAATTTATAAAATATTTATAATAAATATTATAAATATTTATTATAAATATTATAATTATCTGTATGCCATAGTTTTTGGATCATGTCATGACGGTAGCCTAGGGCCGTGCCATGCACTACTATAAAAATTGCCAATGACAGTGCTTACTATGGCAGCAATTTTTGAAACTGCTGCCATAGCACCTACGACAGTGATTTTTGTTAATTGCTGCTATAGATCAGACCTATAGCAGCGGTTACAAAAAACCATTGCCATAGATCGACCTATAGCAGTGGTTCATTATAACCGCTACCATAAGTCGGACCTATAGCAGTGGTTAGTAAGAACCGCTGCTATAATCTAATTTATGGCAGTAATTAATTGTAACCACTGTCATATATATATATATTTTTAAATATTATATAATTTTAAAATTTAATGCCCATCTTCATCATTCATTATCTAAATAATTATCATTAGAATGTCATCACAAAAGGTTGCCTCGATCCGATGGCCCTAGCTTCGTCGATAAAAAAAAATTGATTTCAACGATCATAAATGATGATGCGATGATCTGATAGATGAAGATCTTCGATGGATCTGAAAGCCTGCATTGATGATCTTGATGATGCTTGTAGCATACTATCAAAGTTTTACTTCAATTGGATATCGTTATCTTAATTAATTTAGTATAGATTAGTTTCGACCGTTAAATGATAAACGATTGATCAAAGGACCAAATGATATCTGATTATGAGATAATTTTATTTATAAATGATCTTGACTACTACTTTAATCATTTTTTATGATGGTGATTATAAAATTTAACTCATGAGATGAAGAACGATCTAAAACTATATGTCTCTTGATAACCATTCTAAAACTTTACTAGTTGTTATGCTCGTGCTTTTGCAATATCTGCTTAACATGAATAGTTTATACGAAAATGATTTGAATTTTACTATCATCCTCATATAAAATATTTAAAATTATAAAAAAGATCATTTAACTAAAAAATTATCTCATAATCGGATGTCGTTTAACCCTTTGATCACTTATTTTTAATTTAACGATCGAAATTATTCCATACTAAATTGACCATGATAACTATATTTGATTGAAGTGAAACTTTGATAGTAGGTTAGGTTAAAAATTTTCAAATTTTTTCTTCCCTCTTGTGCATGCTCAATCTCTCTTGGTCTCTCTCTCCTCCTCCTCTTCATCGTCGGTGATGCTCCTCCCCCCCGACTGGCGTCGCCCCTCCTTCCCCCTGTCGACATCACCCCTCCT
>QRFJ01003187.1:34759-126265 GCA_006176705.1 Cocos nucifera | reverse complement strand
ATTTTTCTTCAATTTGTTGATCCTATCTTCTGCTATATGACCTAATCTCAGGTGCCATAGATATCTGTCATTGGACTATCCCTAGTCGTTTGGCATTCACGTTTTGCTCGATAGTTAAAATAGGTACATCAATATGTACTGATAAAGACCATTAATAAGGAAACCATTTGCAATTTTATTTCTTTCATAAAGAATGTTACAATGGTCCTTAAAGAAGGTGATCACATAACCTTCTTGTGCTAAGCATCAAACAGAAATCAAATTCCTGCTAGCTGCAGGCACATAATAACAGTCTTTTAAAACTAAGTCTAAACCAGATGGTAATCGAAGAGGGTATGTTCCCACGGCTACTGCAGCAACTCTTGCTCCATTACCGATGCGTAGGATCATGTCTCCATCCCTCAGCCTCCTGCTATCCTCAAGACCCTGCATGGAAGTGCACAGATGAGCACTAGAACCAGAGTCAAGCACCCAACTGGATGCAGAAGAAACCGTAAGGTTAGACTCAATAACGAGCATACCTCCAGAAGGACCTTCCTTCTTGTTCTTCAGGGTGGCCAGGTAAGTAGGGCAGTTCCGCTTCCAATGGCCGTCGCTGTTGCAATGGAAACACTTTCCTTTGACATCGGCCTTTTTCTTCGGCTCTGCCTTCTTCTTCTTTGATCCTTCCACCTTTTGCTTTTTCACAGACTTCTTTTTCTTTCCATAAGACTTTCTTTTGGAAGAAGTCCGTTCCATAGCAAGAACTGAGCCTTTAGAACCTTTCATAGAAAGCTCAGCGGTGACCAGCATATTCATTAATTCGGCCAAGGAATTTTGAAGTTTATGCATGTGGTAATTCATGATGAATTGCCCATATGCATCAGTCAAGGATTGCAGAATAATATCGTTCTGCAGGTCCAAGTCCTAACTTCACACCGAGCTTCTCAAGCTCTTCCATGTCCTTGATCATTGTCAGACAGTGATCTTGGACTGACTGCCCATCACGCATCTTAGCCTTAAAAAGTCATTTTCGTGACTTGATATTTGGCTGCGCGACTCTGTTCACCAAACATCTCCTGCAGGTGAGCCAACATTTGGCGAGCAGTCCCGATATCTTCATGTTGGCGCTGGAGCTCATCAGACATCGAGCCCAACATGTAATATCTGGCCTTATTATCTTCGTCTATCCATTTTTCCAGAGACGCTCTCTGTTCAACAGATGGACGGGCTGGTAAGGTGGGAGGGTCCTGGTCCAAAACATGGGTTAACTTCTCGGAACCCAAAATAATTTTGTAGTTCCTGAGCCAATCTTTATAATTGGGTCCGGTCAGTCTATGTGTGTCCAGGATACGTGCCAATGGGTTGGACGCAGACATTTTCCTGTAGAGAGTCAAAGATTCTAGTTAGATACTGTAATTTTGACTTGACCAATTTGTTTAGAAATTTTATTTTTAAACAAATTAGCTTCCCACTATTTTCTCGGATCCCTACACTCCCTCTGTAGAGATGCAAAAATCTCCATGATTAATGATTTCTAGTGGGTGGTGCGGTCTCACCAACTGACTCATCACCTCACCTAACAGTTATTGGTGATGGGTTAGCCAATGAGTGAACAACTCTTGTTCAATGATTCTCTAATCATGGTGCACCCAAACTTGGTCTCTAATTCATGAATCTCACCGTATCCGAAATATTGATCCACTCCTTAGTTAAGTCAGACCCACCATTTGCATAGACTGGGTTCCTAATTGAGTCTCTCACCGTATCCAAAATATTGAGCCCAACTCATCCTCCAGCCCATAGCATCCAATGCCTAATAGACATGGTTGCATCTTTTCGGTGCAACTGAGCCACTGTATCCAGCCGAGAACAATCAACCCCGGGAAGGGCCCGCACATCTACAATGGTGGAAGACCTCAGACTTAATCTTTTCTTAGGGAGAATTGATTCAGGTCTCATTAAACTAGACTTGTCATAGTCATAACAATTATGACTAACCTAGTGGCATGGGTTAGCTCGGATTATTGACCACCTCAGATCAGAACTGTGTCAACAGATATGGCCAGGTAAGTGAGATCGGTGGAAGGAATATGCCATTAACTCGTACAAGAACGCATTCAGGTCGAGTAGCTTCCAATTAAAAATCAGTCGGTCGTATGTGCCAAACTTACCTTAGACACCAAATTGTTGAGTCAGAACCAATTGGGTTAGCCTACAATCCAGACTCTAACCTCTGAGCCTAATTAGGTCTTGCTTGGTCGTGACTCGATCTTGACCCAGACTTAATCCTATTAGGCTGGTCAATTTAAGCATTGTTGATCCCATCTAACCAACTCTTGATTCGGTTTGATCAACCGCTTAGACCTAATTGAGCTACCCAAGCCCGAACCCAGTATTATGAATATGTCTTAGATCTGAAATTCTCAATTTTAGACCTAATTAATATTTCCATAATCTTAATTCTTAATTAAGTAGGGTTCATAAACAAAATATGCACAATAAATCCTAGGGTTTCAGGATCTAGGGTTTTGCAGAAAGTAAGTTTTGGGTTTCTGATTAAGGACGAACACGCAGCACCCCTACACATCATAAGAACACCCCATCGAATGGGAAGAGAGGGCCTTTAAACCCTTCTTCATTCTTATGACCGGACGGCCAAGAGGAACGCCTTAATCAGGAACATGCAATACTACAAAATAGTTTTCAGATCTATATCATATATCTCATATACAAATTAGATCTAATCATGGCATATTTTGCATACATCTCATGTATCGAATCATGCATATTTTTCAGATCTAAATTATCTCATAATAATCTAAAAAATTAGATTTAAATTGATCTAATCAAAATAAATTCTAATCTAGACAATTATGTAGAACTATTCTACAACTAGTCTAGACATGCATCAATCATATCTCATATGATGTTTAAAATTAAATAATTTTTATTTGCTATTTTTTAGATGTTATTATAATAATTATAATATCAAAAAATAGTAAATAAATAGATCTAAAATATGATTTAATCAAATTAAATTAAAAACATGCAAGACTATTCTATAGAACTATTCTATTTTAGAACTAGTCATGCATATTTTCTAATCTTAGATCCAAATCATTTAATTTTAATTTTTTCTGATTTTAGATCTGATCACATCTCATGTGACATCTGAAATCACTTATTTTTTAATTAAAATAAATTTAAAATTAGATCTAAATACTTTTAGAACCTTGGCTCTGATACCAGTTGAAGGAAAATCCTGATTTTCGGATCCAGGTTCGTTCAGATCTGATCAGATCAAGAGATATATTTCAAAAATTTTTTCTCTTTGATCTAATCAGATCTTGAGATATTTTCAGATCTGATTCTTATTATTTTAATAAATAAAATAAAATTAAGATAAATTAAATCAAATTTAATTTACCTTGATTTGGGTAATCCTATTACCCTGTTGATGATCCTGTATTGCAGCGGAAGGTTCTGGATCTAGCCACGCAAGTGCCTGGCCTCTACCGGATATCCACTCGGGCTGGATCTGGAGATCCTCTTCTTCTCTATCACATCTCCAAAAATTAGATCTGGATCTGATCTGGAGGATCTTCAAAACTCCTTTTGAAGATCAGCAGTCGTCCTTTGCAGCAGCGCAGCCTTCTTAGCTTTTGATCGCCTTTCTCTTGATCTGGAATTCGCACCAACCAAGGTCCAAAACTCTTTTGGACGTGGAGAGGAGAGGGAGAAGGTGGTTTGGCATGGAGGAAGGAGGGGAGAGGCAGCCTTGGGGCATGGAAACTCTTATTCAATTCATTTCAATTGAGTTGGGCGCAGGGTCTTATTTATAGACTAAGCTGTGATCCAACTCCTCTTCTTCCCAACCAATCACAACCCTTTGTGAAATCAGATCTAAATCTGATTGGTGGGAATAGAGTCCCCTGGATTCCTCCTTAGAGGGTGCCTAAGACCAGTCAAAGTTGGATTCTTAGGAGAACTCTAATTGGAATCCAAAAAGGAGATGGAGTCCCTTGTCCAACAAGGACTCCTAGGCGCCTCCAACTTGGGCACACGCCAAGGGTGGCGTGCGCCCTTCTCCTTGCCAGGTTCTGGCAGGGGGACAGGCCCCCACCAGCTCTCCAATAGGTGCATGACATGTGGTCAAAAGTCAAAGTGTCAATGGTCAACGTTTGACCAGTCAAAGGTAGACTTTTGACCAAAGTCAAAGAACAAGAAATGGCAGGTGACCAAAAATGGCAGGTAATGTCTTACAAAATAAGACAACCTTTTCTGACTTGGACAACCTCCAGTCAGACCATATGAAGGCCTCTGATTGAGCACAAACTCCTTTGGCTCAGTCAGGACAACTTATTTATGATAGTAAAAGAAGAACGTTAGGTTCAATCGAGTGCTAGCACGATTTCCTTGAACCTAATTGAATCTCATTCAGATCAATTGAACTAGATCAGTTCAATTGATGATCACCAGATTCAAACCCTTGTTTGTGTGACCCAGTTAGGTTCAGTTCTGTATGGTAATGGGATATGTCATGATCTCTATCATCGACATCATCGAAACTCCTTTCGATGGATCAGAACTCTTCTGATTCGAACAGCTAGAATGATCGATCATCTAAATCATTCTAATTGCTCCCAAAATCCACCAGTGACACCTAGCAGTATATGGTGGCAACCCATCAGAGCTGAATGCGAACCTCTTGGTGCAGCTACCTGTGTGATTCAGTTCTTCTATCTTGAGCCCCGATCAGATTAGGGTTAAGGTGAACTCGTCAAACCCTAGTCTCTGTCATATGATGTAATCATTCGATTCGAGTCCAATGTGAAAATCTAAATAGAAACTCTTTCTATTATTTCACTCTGCCATGGCCATGGGCTTCTGGACTTGATTCTCATGATCATCATAGGGCTGCTCCTCTACCACCGAGGTAGATAGATTCCATCTTGATGCCATCCAGTTCCTACAATGAACATGCTATAGCCAACATACACCTCAGGGTTCCATATGGCTAGGAGATCGAGTAATGGTGTAGTCAAACTATAACACCCTCAAGGTGAACTGCCGATGCACCTCAGGTCAAAGAACCAGACACACTACTGCAGCATCGAGTCAGTCATTGATGAGAAGGTAGACTTCCTAATGACTACTCGAGGTGGTCACGCTCAGTGCCCTCGTTCTCTAACGAGTACCTGTACTCTCACTCTGGTGTCTCCACACCGTAGACTCAAGACTCATCTACTAAAGAGAAGCGATTGTACACCAACCTTCCGGATCAATCACCATCCTCGTGATGATCCTATGGTCGGGAGCAATTTATGAGTTAATAATGATTATTCATGTCTTAAATTTTCAACTCTTGAAAATATGAATTATCATTACCATTAACTCAAAGGATGTATCACAGACACTAAATACACATATGTGATAGAAAATAACCTATTTACTGATTTTAGTCAAAATTACAATTTTGCCCCTAGAAGTGTATTATAAGTGTCAGCCAATTCTAGCTTCTAGGGCACATATATCTAACATAAGGATGTTGTCCTTCATCAGGGATTGGATGATCTTCCGATCATCTAAAGAAGCTCGCTCCTGACCGGAGCCCTCACCACTCGAGTTTTCAACCATCCACCTTATCCTTTTTCTAACGGCATCCTTTTTCTTCTTTTTCTTCTCGACGGCCTTGCACTGTTCAGGAGGTGGGGGGGCCGCATCCACTTAGGGTAGGGTCAAAATTGGTGCTGCTACCTTGGCCTCCGGGACAGGCACTGCCTAGATCAGCATGGTCTGGATCGACTCATTAGTGTGAGCCTTTTTTGATGTTTTTTCGATGGAGCTATCCTTCCTCTTTAGGGATTTAATCCCCATGGTCAGGCAATTTTGTTTCTTAGGAGTCATTTCTGTAGAAGAAAAAAATCCAAGTCAGAAAAAGAAAGATGACCGTACATAATTGACAAGCCCTAAAAAACTACCTGTCGGGTTGAGAGGACTAAGACCGAAGTTGAATAAGATTTGATAATCTAGCAGCCCGGAGATAGGAAGAGCTCGATAGTTCTTTAGCTTATCAGTCGAATCCCGATCCTCTTTCTCAAGTCCTGGAGCTTGATGGATGGAATCCCTAATGTCGCCCCAGGAAGAAAGTCCTAGCTCTAAAGAAGGACACGATATAAAGAAGAACTTCTCCTTCCAATTATGAATGGAAGAAAGGATATCCTTGAGTAATCCCTTCTTGCCGAACTGTAGAGATACGTACCATCAATCTTTAGGGGTCGGATGATACTTGAAGGTGAAGAGTTGCAGAATAAGGAGATGGAAGGTCGAACGTTGGCCATACACACAAGGAGAGAAATCCTAAGATAAACCTGAAGGAGTTTGGTGCCATAAAAGTGAAGGAAATGTTTAAGAACTTGAACAAGTTGATTACAAAAGAAGGTATCGATAATCGAAGTCCTGCTCGAATGGTTTCAACATATAAACAAGTCCGGCCAAGAGGAAGAGAATAGGCTTGGTCATTTAGACCAGGAAGTTCAAGTTCGTAATTAAAAGAAATTCCAAATTAGATCATAATCAGTGAAAGATCTTCAGGGCAAAGTTTGCAGAGGATGGTATCAGGGACAAAGGATGGCCGAGGTACTTCTACAAATGAAAAATTCTCATGAGGAAGATCTGTTAAAGCCAAATGAGTCAAATTTCTAGAACCAATCAACCAGAATTTTTTACAGGACATGAGGATCAAACCAAAGTGAAGAAAATCCCTAGAAAATCAAAAGAAATAGAATCCAAGACTTTTTTCAAGAAATCGAATAGGTAGAGATGCTAAAAGACACAAGTAATCAAAAAGAGGGTTTCAAAAATTGACCTAAATCAGTGGAGAATAACTAAGAGATGGCAAGCTCAATGAAAAATGAAGGAGAGTGAAGGAAAATCCTGATTTTTTGGTCCAGGTTCATTCAGATCTGATCAGATCAAGAGATATATTTCAAAACTTTTCTCTTTGATCTGTATCAAATCTGGGATATTTCAGATCTGATTCTTATTATTTTAATAAATAAAATAAATAAAGATAAATTAAATCAAATTTAATTTACCTGATTTGGGTAATCCTATTACCCTGTTGATGATTCTATATGCAGCGAAAGATTTTGGATCTAGCCACGCAAGCGCCTGGCCTCTACCGGTATCCACTCATGCTGGATCTAGAGATCCTCTTCTTCTCTATCACGTCTCCAAAAATTAGATCTGGATCTGATCTGGAGGATCTTCAAAACTCTTTTTGAAGATCAGCAGTCGTCCTTTGCAGCAGTGCAGCCTTCTTGCTTTTGATCGCTTTTCTCTTGCTTGAATCGCACCAACAAAAATCCAAAACTCCTTTTGGACGTGGAGAGCAAGGGGAGAAGGTGGTTTGGCATGGAGAAGGAGGGGAGAGGCAGCCTTGGGGCATATGGAAACTCTTAGCTTCAATCTTATGTTACAATCTGAGTTGGGTACAGGGTCTTATTTATAGACTAGCTGTGATCCAACTCCTCTTCTTCCCAACCAATCACAACCCTTTGTGAAATCAGATCTAAATCTGATTGGTGGGAATAGAGTCCCCTGGATTCCTCCTTAGAGGGCGCCTAAGACCAGTCAAAGTTGGATTCTTAGAAGAACTCTAATTGGAATCCAAAAAGGAGATGGAGTCCTTGTCCAACAAGGACTCCTAGGCGCCTCCAACTTGGGCACACGCCTAGGGTGGCGTGCGCCCTTCTCCTTGCCAGGTTCTGGCAGGGGGACAGGCCCCCACCAGCTCTCCAATAGGTGCATGACATGTGGTCAAAAGTCAAAGTGTCAATGGTCAATGTTTGACCAGTCAAAGGTAGACTTTTGACCAAAGTCAAAGAACAAGAAATGGCAGGTGACCAAAAATGGCAGGTAATGTCTTATAAAATAAGACAACCTATTCTGACTTGGACAACCTCCAGTCAGACCATATGAAGGCCTCTGATTGAGCACAAACTCCTTTGGCTCAGACAGGACAACTTATTTATGATAGCAAAAGAAGAACGTTAGGTTCAATCGAGTGCTAGCACGATTTTCTTGAACCTAATTGAATCTCATTCAGATCAATTGAACTAGATCAGTTCAATTGATGATCACCAGATTCAAACCCTTGTTTGTGTGACCCAGTTAGGTTCAGTTCTGTATGGTAATGGGATATGTCATGATCTCTATCATCGACATCATCGAAACTCCTTTCGATGGATCAGAACTCTTCTGATTCGAACAGCTAGAATGATCGATCATCTAAATCATTCTAATTGCTCCCAAAATCCACCAGTGACACCTAGCAGTATATGGTGGCAACCCATCAGAGCTGAATGCGAACCTCTTGGTGCAGCTACCTGTGTGATTCAGTTCTTCTATCTTGAGCCCCGATCAGATTAGGGTTAAGGTGAACTCGTCAAACCCTAGTCTCTGTCATATGATGTAATCATTCGATTCGAGTCCAATGTGAAAATCTAAATAGAAACTCTTTCTATTATTTCACTCTGCCATGGCCATGGGCTTCTGGACTTGATTCTCATGATCATCATAGGGCTGCTCCTCTACCACCGAGGTAGATAGATTCCATCTTGATGCAATCCAGTTCCTACAATGAACATGCTATAGCCAACATACACCTCAGGGTTCCATATGGCTAGGAGACCGAGTAATGGTGTAGTCAAACTATAACACCCTCAAGGTGAACTGCCGATGCATCTCAGGTCAAAGAACCAGACACACTACTGCAGCATCGAGTCAGTCATTGACGAGAAGGTAGACTCCCTAATGACTACTCGAGGTGGTCACGCTCAGTGCCCTCGTTCTCTAACGAGTACCTGTACTCTCGCTCCGGTGTCTCCACACCGTAGACTCAAGACTCATCTACTAAAGAGAAGCGATTGTACACCAACCTTTCGGATCAATCACCATCCTCGTGATGATCCTATGGTCGGGAGCATTTTATGAGTTAATAATGATTATTCATGTCTTAAATTTTCAACTCTTGAAAATATGAATTATCATTACCATTAACTCAAAGGATGTATCACAGACACTAAATACACATATGTGATAGAAAATAACCCATTTATTGATTTTAGTCAAAATTATAATTTTGCCCCTAGAAGTGTATTACAAGTGTCAGCCAATTCTGGCTTCTAGGGCACATATATCTAACAATCTCCCACTTGTCCTAAAGCCAATTGGCTACAAGTCTAAGTCCCATCTTCTCAAGGTGGGCTTCGATCTTCTGCTGGCCCAACGGCTTTGTAAGTGGGTCTGCCACATTATCTGCGGAGTTGACTCTCTTGACCTCGACGTAACCCTTCTCGAGGTAATCGCGGATGAGGTGGTATCGCCGCTCAATATGCTTGGATTTCTGGTGAGACCTCGGCTCCTTAGCAAGGGCTATGGCGCCATTGTTGTCGCAGTATAGAGGAATGGCATCTGATGGCATTACTCCAATTTCTGCAGCAAACTTCTTGTACCAGAATGCTTCCTTCGCAGCCTCTGATGCAGCGATATATTCTGCTTCCATGGTGGAATCTGCTATCATGGTTTGCTTGGAACTCTTCCAGCTGACAGCACCACCATTGCACACAAACAGACTGCCAGATGTCGACTTTCGATCATCTATATCAGACATGAAATCCGAGTCTGTGTATCCCTGGACTTGGAGTTCTCCATTACCAAAGACCAACATCATATCCTTAGTTCTTCTCAAGTACTTAAGGATACATTTCACAGAAGTCCAGTGTTCTTCACCTGGATTTGACTGATATCTGCTTGTGACACTCACAGCATGGGCTATATCAGGTCGTGTACATAGCATGGCATACATGAGGCTCCCTATTGCAGAAGCATAAGGGATCTTGCTCATGCGTTCTATTTCCTCAGGTGTGCTAGGGCACATCTTCTTGGAAAGATGAATACCATGTCTGAAGGGTATTAATCCCCTCTTAGAGTTTTCCATACTAAACCTCTTTAGTACTTCCTCTATGTACATCTTCTGTGAAAGTCCTAGCATCCTATTCGGTCTATCCCTATAGACCTTAATTCCTAGAATAAAGGATGCTTCACCTAGGTCTTTCATGGAGAATTCCTTGGACAACCACATTTTGACTGATGTCAACATGGGAATATCATTCCCAATAAGGAGGATGTCATCCACGTACAATACGAGGAAGACAACAGCGCTCCCACTGACCCTTTTTGAAAACACATGGTTCCTCTTCATTTTTGATGAAACCAAACTTTTTGATCACATCATTGAAATGAGTGTTCCAGCTCCGAGATGCTTGCTTAAGTCCATATATGGACCTTTGCAGCTTGCAAACCTTGTGATCAGTATCACTGGATGTGAAACCTAGCGGCTGTTCCATATAGATATCTTCCTCAAGATATCCATTTAAGGAATGCCGTTTTCACGTCCATTTGCCATATTTCATAATCGAAATAGGCTGCAACGGCAAGCAATGTGCGGATGGATTTTAGCATAGCCACTGGGGAAAAGGTATCCTGATAGTCAATGCCTTCGCGTTGACTATAACCTTTTGCCACCTAGTCTAGCCTTGAATGTCTCCACATTCCCATCTGCACCAATCTTTCTCTTGAAGATCCATTTACACCCAATAGGTACTATACCTTCTGGTGGATCTACCAAGGTCCAGACTTGGTTTGAGTGCATCGAGTCAATTTCTGACTGCATTGCCTCTAGCCATTTCTCGGAGTCGATATCTGATATCGCCTCGTTGTAGGTTTTGGGATCATCACCATGAGCACCATTACCTACGAGGAACATTTCCTCTACTTCCTCTGAAATAATACCTAAGTATCTTTCAGGGGGATGGGAAACTCTTTCCGATCTACGAGGTGGAGGAGGTAGTGTTCTTATTGGCTCAACCTGATTTGGTTCCAACTTGGTCCTTAGCTCGTTTCTACTTGTGAGACTTTCTCATCAAGCTTAATCTGCTTTCCAATGCCGCTATCTTGAATAAACTATTTTTCAAGAAAGATGGCATGTCGACTCACAATCACATTGTGGTCTTCTGGAATGTAGAAATAGTATCCTAATGACTCTTTAGGATATCCTATGAATCGAGCTCTAAAGGACCTAAACTCTAACTTGTCCGCTTGTTGTCTTTTGACATGAGCCGGACAACCCCAAATTCTGAGATGACTCAGACTTGGTTTCTTACCGTGCCATATCTCATACGGTGTGGTAGGAACGGTTTTAGAGGGAACCCTATTCAGTAGATAGATTGAAGTTAACAATGAGTGTCCCCAAAGAAAATCAGGGAGGTCTGTGAAGCTCATCATGGATCGAACCATATCCAATAGAGTCCGATTTCTCCATTCTGAAACCCCGTTGAGTTGAGGTGTTCCTGGTGGAGTCCATTGAGAGACTATGCCATTTTCCTTGAGATAGTCTAGGAATTCCCGGCTAAGGTATTCACCTCCTCGATCTGATCGAAGAACCTTAATGGGTTTTCCAGTTTGTTTTTCTACTTCATGTCTGAATTCTTTGAACTTTTCAAAAGCTTCAGACTTGTGTCTCATAAGATACACATACCCATACCTAGACAGATCATCGGTAAAGGTAATGAAGTAGACAAAATTGCCTCTAGCCGGCACATCAAATGGGCCGCACACATCAGTATGTACTAGGGCAAGGAGATCTGTGGCCCTCTCCCCATGTCCAACAAAAGGGAGTTTAGTCATTTTGCCTTGAAGACAAGATTCACAAGTTGGATATGACTCGGAAGTCAATGGACTCAATAGCCCATTTTTCTCCAATTTGTTGATCCTATCTTCTGCTATATGACCTAATCTCAGGTGCCATAGATATCTGTCGTTTGGACTATCCCTAGGTCGTTTGGCATTCACGTTTTGCTCGATAGTTAGAATAGGTACATCAATATGTAGCTGATAAAGACCATTAATAAGGAAACCATTTGCAATTTTATTTCTTTCATAAAGAATGTTACAATGGTCCTTAAAGAAGGTGATCACATAACCTTCTTGTGCTAAGCATGAAACAGAAATCAAATTCCTGCTAGCTGCAGGCACATAATAACAGTCTTTTCAAAACTAAGTCTAAACCAGATGGTAATCGAAGAGGGTATGTTCCCACGGCTACTGCAGCAACTCTTGCTCCATTACCGATGCGTAGGATCATGTCTCCATCCCTCAGCCTCCTGCTATCCTCAAGACCCTGCATAGAAGTGCACAGATGAGCACTAGAACCAGAGTCAAGCACCCAACTGGATGCAGAAGAAACCGTAAGGTTAGACTCAATAACGAGCATACCTCCAGAAGGACCTTCCTTCTTGTTCTTCAGGGTGGCCAGGTAAGTAGGGCAGTTCCGCTTCCAATGGCCGTCGCTGTTGCAATGGAAACACTTTCCTTTGCCATCGGCCTTTTTCTTCGGTTCTGCCTTCTTCTTCTTTGATCCTTCCACCTTTTGCTTTTTCACAGACTTCTTTTTCTTTCCATAAGACTTTCTTTTGGAAGAAGTCCGTTCCATAGCAAGAACTGAGCCTTTAGAACCTTTCATAGAAAGCTCAGCGGTAACCAGCATATTCATTAATTCGGCCAAGGAATTTTGAAGTTTATGCATGTGGTAATTCATGATGAATTGCCCATATGCATCAGTCAAGGATTGCAGAATAATATCGTTCTGCAGGTCCAAGTCCAACTTCACACCGAGCTTCTCAAGCTCTTCCATGTCCTTGATCATTGTCAGACAGTGATCTTGGACTGACTGCCCATCACGCATCTTAGCCTTAAAAAGTCATTTTCGTGACTTGATATTTGGCTGCGCGACTCTGTTCACCAAACATCTCCTGCAGGTGAGCCAACATTTGGCGAGCAGTCCCGATATCCTTCATGTTGGCGCTGGAGCTCATCAGACATCGAGCCCAACATGTAATATCTGGCCTTATTATCTTCGTCTATCCATTTTTCCAGAGACGCTCTCTGTTCAACAGATGGATGGGCTGGTAAGGTGGGAGGGTCCTGGTCCAAAACATGGGTTAACTTCTCAGAACCCAAAATAATTTTGTAGTTCCTGAGCCAATCTTTATAATTGGGTCCAGTCAGTCTATGTGTGTCCAGGATACGTGCCAATGGGTTGGACGCAGACATTTTCCTGTAGAGAGTCAAAGATTCTAGTTAGATACTGTAATTTTGACTTGACCAATTTGTTTAGGGATTTTATTTTTAAACAAATTAGCTCCCACTATTTTCTCGGATCCCTACACTCCCTCTGTAGAGATGCGAAAATCTCCACGATTAATGATTTCTAGTGGGTGGTGCGGTCTCACCAACTGACTCATCACCTCACCTAACAGTTATTGGTGATGGGTTAGCCAATGAGTGAACAACTCTTGTTCAATGATTCTCTAATCATGGTGCACCCAAACTTGGTCTCTAATTCATGAATCTCACCGTATCCGGAATATTGATCCACTCCTTAGTTAAGTCAGACCCACCATTTGCATAGACTGGGTTCCTAATTGAGTCTCTCACCGTATCCGAGAATATTGAGCCCAACTCATCCTCCAGCCCATAGCATCCAATGCCTAATAGACATGGTTGCATCTTCCCGGTGCAACTGAGCCACTGTATCCAGCCGAGAACAATCAACCCCGGGAAGGGCCCGCACATCTACAATGGTGGAAGACCTCAGACTTAATCTTTTCTTAGGGAGAATTGATTCAGGTCTCATTAAACTAGACTTGGCTTAGTCATAACAATTATGACTAACCTAGTGGCATGGGTTAGCTCGGATTATTGACCACCTCAGATCAGAACTGTGTCAACAGATATGGCCAGGTAAGTGAGACCGGTGGAAGGAATATGCCATTAACTCGTACAAGAACGCATTCAGGTCGAGTAGCTTCCAATTAAAAACCAGTCGGTCGTATGTGCCAAACTTACCTTAGACACCAAATTGTTGAGTCAGAACCAATTGGGTTAGCCTACAATCCAGACTCTAACCTCTGAGCCTAATTAGGTCTTGCTTGGTCGTGACTCGATCTTGACCCAGACTTAATCCTATTAGGCTGGTCAATTTAAGCATTGTTGATCCCATCTAACCAACTCTTGATTCGGTTTGATCAACCGCTTAGACCTAATTGAGCTACCCAAGCCCGAACCCAGTATTATGAATATGTCTTAGATCTGAAATTCTCAATTTTAGACCTAATTAATATTCCATAAACTTAATTCTTAATTAAGTAGGGTTCATAAACAAAATATGCACAATAAATCCTAGGGTTTCAGGATCTAGGGTTTTGCAGAAAGTAAGTTTTGGGTTTCTGATTAAGGACGAACACGCAGCACCCCTACACATCATAAGAACACCCCATCGAATGGGAAAGAGAGGGCCTTTAAACCCTTCTTCGTTCTTATGACCGGACGGCCAAGAGGAACGCCTTAATCAGGAACATTGCAATACTACAAAATAGTTTTCAGATCTATATCATATATCTCATATACAAAGTAGATCTAATCATGGCATATTTTGCATACATCTCATGTATCGAATCATGCATATTTTCAGATCTAAATTATCTCATAATAATCTAAAAAATTAGATTTAAATTGATCTAATCAAAATAAATTCTAATCTAGACAATTATGTAGAACTATTCTACAACTAGTCTAGACATGCATCAATCATATCTCATATGATATTTAAAATTAAATAATTTTTATTTGCTATTTTTTAGATGTTATTATAAACATTATAATATCAAAAAATAGTAAATAAATAGATCTAAAATATGATTTAATCAAATTAAATTAAAAACATGCAAGACTATTCTATAGAACTATTCTATTCTAGAACTAGTCATGCATATCTTCTAATCTTAGATCCAAATCATTTAATTTTAATTTTTTCTGATTTCAGATCTGATCACATCTCATGTGACATCTGAAATCAATTATTTTCTAATTAAAATAAATTTAAAATCAGATCTAAATACTTTTAGAACCATGGCTCTGATACCAGTTGAAGGAAAATCCTGATTTTCCGGTCCAGGTTCGTTCAGATCTGATCAGATCAAGAGATATATTTCAAAAATTTTCTCTTTGATTTATATCAGATCTAGAGATATTTTAGATCTAATTAATATTATTTTAATAAATAAAATAAATAAGAATAAATTAAATTAAATTTAATTTACCTGATTTGGGTAATCCTATTATCCTGTTGATGATCCTGTATGCAGCGGAAGGTTCTGGATCTAGCCACGCAAGCGCCTGGCCTCTACCGGTATCCACTCAGGCTGGATCTAGAGATCCTCTTCTTCTCTATCACATCTCCAAAAATTAGATCTGGATCTGATCTGGAGGATCTTCAAAACTCCTTTTGAAGATCAGCAGTCGTCCTTTGCAGCAGTGCAGCCTTCTTGCTTTTGATCGCCTTTCTCTTGCTTGAATCGCACCAACAAAAATCCAAAACTCCTTTTGGACGTGGAGAGCAAGGGGCAAAGATGGTTTGGCATGGAGAAGGAGGGGAGAGGCAGCCTTGGGGCGTATGGAAACTCTTAGCTTCAATCTTGTCATGTAACAATCTGAGTTGGGTACAGGGTCTTATTTATAGACTAGCTGTGATCCAACTCCTCTTCTTCCCAACCAATCACAATCCTTTATGAAATCAGATCTAAATCTGATTGGTGGGAATAGAGTCCCCTGGATTCCTCCTTAGAGGGCGCCTAAGACCAGTCAAAGTTGGTTCTTAGAAGAACTCTAATTGGAATCCAAAAAGGAGATGGAGTCCTTGTCCAACAAGGACTCCTAGGCGCCTCCAACTTGGGCACACGCCTAGGGTGGCATGCGCCCTTCTCCTTGCCAGGTTCTGGCAGGGGGACAGGCCCCCACCAGCTCTCCAATAGGTGCATGACATGTGGTCAAAAGTCAAAGTGTCAATGGTCAACATTTGACCAGTCAAAGGTAGACTTTTGACCAAAGTCAAAGAACAAGAAATGGCAGGTGACCAAAAATGGCAGGTAATGTCTTATAAAATAAGACAACCTTTTCTGACTTGGACAACCTCCAGTCAGACCATATGAAGGCCTCTGATTGAGCACAAACTCCTTTGGCTCAGACAGGACAACTTATTTATGATAGCAAAAGAAGAACGTTAGGTTCAATCGAGTGCTAGCACGATTTCCTTGAACCTAATTGAATCTCATTCAGATCAATTGAACTAGATCAGTTCAATTGATGATCACCAGATTCAAACCCTTATTTGTGTGACCCAGTTAGGTTCAGTTCTGTATGGTAATGGGATATGTCATGATCTCTATCATCGACATCATCGAAACTCCTTTCGATGGATCAGAACTCTTCTGATTCGAACAGCTAGAATGATCGATCATCTAAATCATTCTAATTGCTCCCAAAATCCACCAGTGACACCTAGCAGTATATGGTGGCAACCCATCAGAGCTGAATGCGAACCTCTTGGTGCAGCTACCTGTGTGATTCAGTTCTTCTATCTTGAGCCCCGATCAGATTAGGGTTTAGGTGAACTCGTCAAACCCTAGTTTCTGTCATATGATGTAATCATTCGATTTGAGTCCAATGTGAAAATCTAAATAGAAACTCTTTCTATTATTTCACTCTGCCATGGCCATGGGCTTCTAAACTTGATTCTCATGATTATCATAGGGCTGCTCCTCTACCACCGAGGTAGATAGATTCCATCTTGATGCCATCCAGTTCCTACAATGAACATGCTATAGCCAACATACACCTCAGGGTTCCATATGGCTAGGAGACCGAGTAATGGTGTAGTCAAACTATAACACCCTCAAGGTGAACTGCCGATGCACCTCAAGTCAAAGAATCAGACACACTACTGCAGCATCGAGTCAGTCATTGACGAGAAGATAGACTCCCTAATGACTACTCGAGGTGGTCACGCTTAGTGCCCTCATTCTCTAACGAGTACCTGTACTCTCGCTCCGATGTCTCCACACCATAGACTCAAGACTCATCTACTAAAGAGAAGCGATTATACACCAACCTTTCGAATCAATCACCATCCTCATGATGATCCTATGGTCGGGAGCATTTTATGAGTTAATAATGATTATTCATGTCTTAAATTTTCAACTCTTGAAAATATGAATTATCATTGCCATTAACTCAAAGGATGTATCATAGGCACTAAATATACTTATGTGATAGAAAATAACCCATTTATTGATTTTAGTCAAAATTATAATTTTGCCCCTAGAAGTGTATTACAATTGTCAGCCAATTCTGGCTTTTAGGGCACATATATCTAACAGAGAGAACCCCCAAAAATCGAACGAGATGATGGAAGGTACTGGTGCTCTGGAATGGAAGGAAGAAGGAAACCAGAGGGAAAGAGAGAAGACCTAAGCGAGATGAAACCCTTAAGGAAGAAGAAGAGCTTAAATAGTCGTGAGCGTCCAAGATGGTTATGATTGTAGGCCTCGACTGATCAACCTCGGGCCAACGCATGTCCCACTCGTCATAGCGGCAGACTAGCAATGGGCAAAATCTTTATTATGTCATACCTAAAGCAGTGCTTTGATAGCAATTCCAAGAATTTATCTTTTTGGATCACCTCGTATTTAAGAAGTTTCAGCTCCAGCATAGGAAAAGTAGGGACCAGTTGCTCTATTGGCACGAGAAAAGAAAAAGGATTTCGATACTCATATTTCTTTACTCCCTTCGTTCAAATTTCTAACTCGTGAATAGGACTTGTGTTTGGTGTAAAACCTTTCCTACTAATGTCCAATAGGATGCCGAGCCTTGAAGTGATTTCATCTGGCAAAAATGACCATGCCTAATTCCAACGATTGAAGAATTTTTGCTTAGGCACCAAGATTGCAATCCTCCAACCTGAACTTATCGGCCAATCTTCTTCACTCCGATTCCTAGCCCCTTTGGATAGTTCCAAAACCTATAGGGCATTGTAAATTTCGTACAGATGAGTTTGAACGGTGATGGCAGCCCCTAGATGGCTGAGTAACGAGCCTTATCATGGTCTAGTCTAGCTGGCATCGATGCTACTTGAACCTCCTCCCAACTAAAAATCCATCCAAGCTATTTGACATTGGATCAATGCCAGATCAATAAAACTTCTCTCCAGATGAACTCTTACAATCTATGAAGAGTGGTGGGCCTCTGAATTCCTACTCCAAGAACTCTAAATACGTAAGCAAAAGAACCTCATCTCCTTTTATTAGCCTTCAGACATTTTTAAAAGTAGCTGAGCTTCAAAGCAATGGATAGGTTTTGAGAGTTTGCAGGTCATTCGTCCATGACAACCTCCCATCAGGATCTCACTGGCCGTTCTCCCCTCAATCGTTAGGCAGGTTCTCTCCAAGCAGACCTCCTTTCGATTAATCTTTTCTCGGATACCAGACAAGCTTCTTTCAGCAGACCTTCTTCCAATTGACCTCCTCTTAGAAGCTAGTTGATTTTCTTCTCGTCAACCCCTATCCACTTGAACTTCTTGCATCAGCTAGGGAGGACTTTGTCGCTTATATATACTCCTCCAGTAGACCTCCATCCAGATTCCTCCAGCAAATCTATTACCGGATTCCTCCATTGATCAAGCTCCCTTCAGACTCTCCAAACTACCAGACTTCCCCTATAATCAGGCTTCTTCAGGGCTCTCTCTAGTTCTCAAGAAGAGTTTTCTCCGATTGAACTTCTTGAAGTTACTAAGAAGCACTCCCTCCAGTGGAATTCCCTATAGTTATCTGGAAAGACCTCATCATCGATGCAAATTAAGCTCCCAACCTACACACTAACGACCTTAAAGGAGTTCAAACTCTCCTAGAATTGACGAAGCTCAAAGTCCTTAGCCACCAGCGCCTACTTCCTCTGAACTTTAGCTATCAAATTCCAACAGACTGGTGCATCATGACAACGAACACCACTCTCCATAACAAACTCCACATGACCCCAAGCGGCCCACTACCAGATGGTTATGGCAATCACTTTTAGTTTGTTACAGGTTTCATTTATAAAAGAGATCCTTCAAATACATTTTCTCTAGGTTCTCTTCTTCCTCTCAACACTCTACTACTTTCTTCCCTAACCACTCCATTTCTGTTGGCCAAAAAAATCTGACTTGATCATTAGAGGATCTTGCTAGAGCCACCACCCTCGACTCCAATCGAGACTTATTTTGCAGGACGTCGGCGATGATCTCCTCCTCTCCGACTCTAGCATGATTCTGGGATCAACCAAATTTTGCACCAACAGAAATTGTGTTGGGTGTAAACCCTTTCCTATCGAAGTCCAATAGGATGTCGAGCCTTGAAGTGACTTCATCCAACAAAAATGACCATGCCTAATTCCAATGATTGAAGAATTTTTGCTTAGGCGCCAAGACTGCAGTCCTCCGACTTGAACTTATCGGTTGATCTTCTTCACTCCAATTCTTAACCCCTTCGGATAGTTTCAGAACCTATAGGGCATTGTAAATTTTGCCCAGATGAGTTTGAATGGTAATGACAGCCCCTAGATAGCTGAGTAAAGGGCCTTACCATGGTCTGGTCCGACCGACCTCGATGCTACATGAACCTTCTCCCGACTAAAAACCCATCCAAGTTGTTTGACGTTGGATCGATGCTGGATCAACAAAACTTCTCTCTAGACGAACTCTTGCAATCTACGAAGAGTGGCAGCCCTTTGAATTCTAGTGCTAAGGACTTTGAATACGTAAGGACTCTAAATTTTGGTGCTAACTCGTCTCTTTTTATTAGCCTTCGAACATCCTTAAAAGCAGCTGAGCTTCAAAGCAACGGATAGGTTATGAGAGTTTGCAGGTCATCCACCCATAACAACCTCCCACCAGGTTCTCACTAGCCAATCTTCCATCAATCGCTAGGTAGGTTCTCTCTAAGCAGACCTCTTTCCAGCCAATCTTTTTTCAGACACCAAATAAGCTTTCTTCAGTCAACCTTCTTTCAGTCGATTTCCTTCTAGAAGTTGATTGATTTTCTTCTCGTCAACCCCATCCATCTGAACTTCTTGCATCAGCTGGGGAGGACTTCATCGCTTATGTATACTCCTCTAGTAGACCTCTATCTATATTCCTCCAGCAAATCTATTACCGGATTCCTCCATCAGTCAAGCTCCTTTCAGACTCTCCAAACTGCTGGACTTCCCCTATAATCAGGCTTCTTTAGGGCTCTCTCTAGTTATCAAGAAAAGTTTTCTTCAGCCAAACTTCTTGAAGTTACCAAGAAGCACTCCCACCATTGAAATTTCCTATAGTTATCTGCAAAGACCTCATCATCTATGCAAATTCAGCTCCCAACCTGCACACTAACGATCTTAAAAGAGTTAAAACTCTCCTAGAATCAATGAAGCTCGAAGCCCTTATCTACCAGCACCTACTTCCTCTGAACTTCAGCTATCAAACCCCAACGAATTGGTGCGTCACGACAACGAACATTACTCTCTATAACAAACTCCATGTGGCCCCAAGCAGCTCGCTACCAGATGATTACAGTGGTCACTTTCAGTTTGTTACAAGCTCCATCTATAAAAGAGATCCTCCAGATATATTTTCTTCAGGTTCTCTTCTCTTTCTTGAGACTCTACTACTTTCTTCCCGGAGCACTCCATTTCTGTTGGCCAAAGAAAGCTGACTTAATCATCAGAAGGTCTTGCTAGAGCCACCACCCCCAACTTCGATCGAGACTTATTTTGCAGGATGCCGACGATGACCTCCTCCTCTCCGACTCCAGCATGAATTTTGGCATCAACCAGATTTCGCACTAATACTATGCATGGACCAAAGGATAGTGAATATCTTAAGAGACTCTGCCATCATATGAAACAAAATTAACCTAATTTGCATGATTTCTTGAATATTATATTGATTGAGTTGGTGAACCGATTATCTTAGTATCCTACTCCTCTTGAATTCAATCCTAATAATTAAATCCTCTTTAATTTCTTATAATTTTTTTAATTATTTGTTAATTATTTTTTAATTTTTTTATTTTTTATAAATTAATTTTATAAATAAAATTTAGAAAATAATTTTTTAGTACTTATTTTTCAGTCCTTAAGAGACGATACTCTACTCACATACTTTTATTACTTGATCGACTGGTGCACTTGCCATAGCGATAGATTAGCACGTATTAGTTACATCCCATTTAGAATGAAATCTTTTGCTTTAATACCACTATGAGGAAATAAAAATGGTTCAGCAAGGTAGTTTGCGGTAGATTTATATATGAAATAGGAACATGAATGCTCTTTTTTAAATAAATTATTATTAATCTATAAATTACATATATAATGAGAGAGATGTATATCTTCCTAGAAGACATTGAGCTTGTGGAAGTATATGATCTCTGAGAATTATCATTGATAACTACTTTGGTCCAAATGTCTATCCAGATCTTTGCTGAGCTAGCAACTACCAAGGGGATGCATTGCAAGACACACTTATATATCTTACAGACCCTTTTTTTTTCACTCTCTTGTTCTTGGAGAAGGCAAAATCCTCACTTTATCTCTGCACCTCTGTGTGTGTGTGTGTGCACACATGCGTGCATGCATGTTTATAGCATGTGAGCAATGTTATTTTTTTTAATCCCTAGGACTCCCCCTCCTTTTTGTAGAGGAGAGGAGGCATGGACATTTCCTAGGTTGCCTCTACTTAGGTGACCTATGGTCCTAATAGAACTCCAAACCAAGGAGAGGGGCTAAGGATGGGGTGGATGCCTTACTTGATTGCCTTATAGAGTCTAGAAGGACTCCAATATGAGAGTGCAAGAAGCACCGGCTTTCTAAAAGTTGCCTATTCTAGATGATGTGCATTGTGCACTCTTAGGGTAGTCTGCCATCATGCAACCTAGCAATTCAATTATCCTTTTCTATTAGTGATCTTAATTCCACAAACTCCCAACCATTCTTTTATAAACACTTTTTGGAAGTTAAAAGTTCTAACAAGTTTGCTACTTTACATGTTTGGGGATCTTAAAGATAATAAGTAACTTTACAAGGCCATAAAGGACTCCCACATGATTTAATTTGTAAATAACATAATCAAGTTGAATGTTATTATTAAATGTATGACTTGTAAAATCAATTGTTGGCTAACACATTATATTTTTTCAAAACATATTTTTGTACTTGATTTATTAAAATTAATATAATGGGCATTTTTTTTATTCATTCACATCTTATGTATCTATGAATCGTCTAAGAAGTTAATAGACAATGACACATATTCTTAAGTATTGAGAATTTGAGATATGTGTCATTATAAATTAACTTCTGAATTGCTTTCGATCATTGAATCATCATAAAAATGATGATAGATCCATTAAGATTGGTGTATAGATCATTTTTCTTTTGGGTAGATGAGTCCTAAGTTTATAGTATGAAGATACTAGAGTGAGAGCGTAGATGATTGTTAGAGAATAATGGTACTGAGTATGATCAGGAACGAGAAATTACATGGATATCTACTCACTCATTAGTGACCATCTTAATGCTGTAGTTTTGTGAGTAGTTCTTTGACCTACAGTACCTCGACTACTCATAATGGGATTGTTGTTATTTGATAATATATAAACATGGTCCCTAGTCATTCAGGGCCTTGTCATGTTTATTAGCTACAATAGGTTCACTATAGGAGTAGGGTGTGCATTTATATGAGATCTATCGGCCTTATTAGTAGTTGAGGAGTTGTCCTATGCGACCTAAGAGACTGAGTCCTTAAGTCTATGGTCATACCAGTATAATTATGAAAAGAAGTTTTCATGGGATTCATGATTGGACTCAAGCTAATTATATCTTGCATATGATGGTGCTTAGGGTTTGATGAGTTTTCATGATCTGCATCTTGTCGGGACTCTTGATAAAAGAACTTGATCACACGGTAACTATACCTAGGGGTTCATCATTTTATTCTATTAGATTGCCACTGTATGCTGCTAGATATCACTGGTGGGTTATGAGAACTCACTAGGATCATTTTTGGATCAATGATCCTTATTGGTGTGAGTTGGAAATATTTTAGTCCATCGAGAGGAGTTTCGATGTTATTATGATGGAGATCACGGTATGTCTCACTACTAGACATAATAGAACCCGAGGGGTTATACACAAAAGGAGCATATTCTAATTAATGACTTGGATCATAATCAAATCATCAATTTGATTGATGATTTGAATTAATTTATAATAGTTATAAATTTAGAAACTGCTAATTTATAAGAGTTATAAATTTAGTAACTACTAATTGTTAGCAAGAGGGACTTAATTATAAATATTATAATTTAATTAGATCTAATTAAATTATGAATTAAATTATAATTAATTTAAATTAGATTTAATTTAATTGGGCTTAAATTAATTTAATATTAATTAGATTTAATTATCCAAGTTAGACTTGGATTTCAATCCTAATTGGATTAGGTTTGACAACTTTTTTGAATTTGATTTGAATTGGGCTCGAATTGTATTCGATTTGAACCTAAATTGGACCCAATTATTGTAGACCACCTAAGCCCACTTTTCTTGGACTTCTCTCACTTATTTGGCTGACTAAAAGGCAGTGAAGATGCAAGGTTTCACACCCCTCTTGTGTTGGCATGCATGAGATGATGAGAGGAGGTGCCAACATCCTTCTTTCTTGGATAAGGTTTTTTATCATGACTAAAATTCAAATTTGATTTGAATTGGTTGGGATGGGTCCTTATCTAGTTTGAGAAGTTAGAGTTAGTTGGGGATTTGTTATTTTGTGTGACAAAATAAAAGGAGAGGGAGAGGGCATGCGCAAGGTGGTTACGTATGCGTAGCTATTCTTGGTGCCCCACCTCCTTCCTTCTTTCTTACATTCCCCAACTACCATCTCCTTTCTCTCTTACATTCCATCTCTAGATAGGGATCTAAGAGAAAATAAGAGAAAGAAAAGGTTCTTGATCTCTTCTTGGTGATCGAGAAAGATTCCTTCGAATCTGCACAAAGGGTTCGTGCGATAAACTTTTTCTTTCAACTAGTTCTAGTAGAAAGGGCCAGATTCAAGCCAAGGAGTGAGGCCTGCAAGGTGCTAGCACTTTCATGGCCTTGATGCTTCAATCAAATCATCTTTGTGTGGATACCATCAGAGGCTGGGCATGTCGCGGTTCCGACAAAAATCCTGAATATCCGCATGATCTGATCCAAGAAAGAATAAGAGATTGCGATTAAGGTAATCATTCTTTCTCCCTTGTTTTATTTTTTAGATCTTAAATATTTATTTCATAGCATGTTAAACGATCCCTAGGAGATTATAGGATTAGATCCTAGCATGTTTAAATTAAAATTATTTTAATTTTATCTTTCCACTGCGTGTTTACATGAGATGTAAAAATCTGCATACTATCTTCCATAAATCCAACACTTACAATCTAGAATATGCATAGTTCACATTTAGCAAGGGTGTGGCCTACTTCTTTGGTTGGCTTCCCTCACTTGGGCATCTAAGGTTAGCCCAACTCTGATCTTAGTTGGCCCAACCTAGTCAATCCCTAGGTTATTTCTCGAGTCCAACCCCATTTCTAGTCAAATTAGATCTTTCTTGACCAAACCTATAAGAAAATAATTAACTAGAATCTTATTCTAATTAACCTAAAGATAGATGATGTATGCTATATATATTACTAGGATAGATCAACTTAGGTTCCTACTCACCAATAACTTACCTCTTTATGTTTGCTTGAGCCCCACACTAAGGACATAGCTCAACTCAAGTTCTCCTCATTCACATTCTAATCTAGTTAATAACTATACTCCCTACTTAGGAGATGGTTCAGGGAATTATTGTTAATATATGGTTTGGTTGCAAATTTATTAATATCTAAACTACAGCAAAGTATCTTATCCTTTAAGTCAAGGGATTACTTGCAACCTTATGCACTTGGTTCATACCTCTATACCTGATATTATTTCATAAGGTAGATTAATAGTTTTGACTATTCAATATAATCACATACTTGAGTGCATGTCAGTACAAGGTCTCACCTAAATCAAGGAGGAACTCCACAAAGTTGCACCATATCTCAATAGCCTTATAGGTTCAGTGTCTAACCTCACCCATATTTGTAGATATATTTCGACTACCAAAAAATCTACTTTTCATTTGAAAAACATTCTATCTACTTAGATAAACCCTCTATAGTACTTGTAAACTCTTTTCTAGTTTTAAGATCAATGAGGGATGTGTGCTCTATATCATTTATGGCTGTGTATAGAAAGAAGATAACCATGACACACTTAGAGCAAGTATATGCATGGTGCAGGTTAACATTTTTATGACATTTAGATCATAACAATATTCTCATAGTCTAAGTTGCCCTAACAAATATCATTGTTTAATATAACCAATTATCTTGTAGGATATTGAAGTAGTGAAAAGATCTTGTAGTTATATTAAAATTTATCCAATGAACAAAAATTCTTCGAAAACCAATAACCTAAGCAAGAAGAACTAGTGGTCATCTAAAATTCTCCCTTGGTTTATGCATACATGTCCTAATAACTCTATTAAGAATGTAGCATCAAAAAATTGTATGCATAAACTATGAAGGATAACAACTTCTACTTGATATATCGATTATCTTCAAATATTTTGCACATTCCTGATCAAAGATAAAGGCATAAGACCGGCTATGATGAGGCCACATGGTAGGGTTGAGGAAGGTTGAATATTAGTTAAGTGCATTAGTTGAATGATAGTTATCAACCTTGTACAACATGAGGACCCAAGCAATGGAGGTTGTTGGACGGTGACTAATTGACCTGATGATGTGGCAAGCATCGAGCATGACAACTCATCCAACTTTTGATGATGTAGCATGCATCTCCAGCCAAATAGGTGATGAACACCAAAACAACTATCATTTGGTTGTGCTATTTTGTACTTATAAATAATATTCTAGCTTATTGATGGTTGTGCTATTTTATACTTATAAATAATTTATTATTGAATAAAATAATATTCTAGCTTTTTTATCATAAAGTCTACATCTTCTAATGAACTTCATTTGTTGTGATGAAGTTCTTAGGACTATTTAGTTTTGATAAAGAGAAGATTTATCGATTAGTCCTTAAATTGTTCATGGCCAAATGATACATTATTAATCAGGATGACAATGTTTATCAAGTATAGGTCGCTGTATGCCATATAGGTTGGTTGTCCTCTTAACCAAGAAGTGTGGAGATACTAATAGGCATACAAGTGAGATGTAAAGATACATCGTCACCGAATGTGACCAACTTCAGAGCATTCTACTATCAAAAATTGCTCTAATGGGATATGGATATAAGTATTCCTTAGATCTGAGATCACCATTGTGTCTTACAAGTAACTCACTATACTTTGGTGCTGGACTACCTAAATTTTTAATTCAGTGATAGAAGAATTTTGGGCACAGTCAAGTACTTATGAAATCGGTGTGTGATCAAGATGGGATTAACCACTCCAAGGGTTTGGAGAAAATGCACAATTATATTTCAATTTAGCAAAACCTTGGCCAGGTAATCCATGAGATGGATTTGGTATTTTGAAATATAATATGGATGATCTGATTAAGGTTGACAATTAAACTCTGAGTTATCTTATGAACATTAAGGTCAAGGGGATGAATTATACAAAAACTAGATCCACATGGGTTCTAAAAGTGTTGGTTTACACATTTGACCTATCCAACCATTGGGTATCATTCCTAGATGGTCACTTCAATTGGTACAAAAATTTATTCTCATGCTACTAGCTTAGGTTTGAACTTATGGGGTCATACATATAAGAAATCTCGATCTGATTGGATGGTTGATCAATGATTTAGAATCATTCTATGGTCAAACAATCAATACGATTGATGTTTGACCTAGTGCAAGTGTTGCAGGAGGATCGATTAACAACTGGATTATTAATTAACTTAATTTGATTAAGCCAAAGGCTTAAAATTAAGTTTAATTAAATATAATTTAATTAGATTTGGTTTGAGCTTAATTGGATCAAGTCTAATTGATTTATTAGATGAGCCAATTATAAGGGAGAACAAGTCCCTATTCAATTAGGACTTGTATACATCTAATTTCTAAGTTAATTAGAAATTAAACTAGATTTAAATTTAATTTAATCTTATTTAATTAGGCTCTTAGTTGTACTAAGATCATCTCTAATTGGATTGCATTAGTTTGATTTAATTGGGTTCAAATAATAAGTTGGATCAAGTTAAAATTAGAAGTCCTAGTGTGATTAGGATTACTCCATCTTGTGCCACCTTACTTTCCATGCCACCCCAACACCAATTCCCATAGAATTTTCATGAAAAATTTATTTTTAGAGAGTATCCACACCCTTTTTATGTCTTCCATCATTTTAGAAGAAAATTAGTTGTGGAATAGGTCAAAACAAACAAGATATTTTTACTTAGGTCTCTATTGGATAGAGTTTGACACATCATCTTTCCTTATTTCTTTGAGGCACCAAACTACCTGATTTTCCTCTAATTTTTTCATGGAAAATTGAAGACTTATTTGCACATATTTTCTAGAGTCCATGAAAAAGAAATAAAGAGGGGATGCCTAAGAGTTGGGCATCCCAATCCTTACTTAATTTAGACCTGCCTTTCTAGGTATTTGACTTAGACAAAGACTCTAACATAACTCTTTATTTAAAGGAATTTAGGGCATGAGTTTTCTACAAATTTTAGATCTAAGAGAGAGGTTTGGGACATGGGAAGCTTGGGTGCAAAGAATATCTAGGCATGGTGCTTCATTGAGACACAAATCATTGTGTCTTGGTGAGAGATAAAGAAGGGAGAAGAAAGGATTCTTCTCCAAGATTTTTTCTTGATCCCTTCCTCCTCCTTTTATGAGATTTTGAGAGGTAAATCCCTTCACAAATCACTTTCTTTTTCTTTTTAATATTGGAGGGTCCAAGGATTGAAGAAGAAGGTTCTAGATCAGCCATCAAAAAAGGATCGGCATAATACTTGTTGAGAAAAGCACATTTAATTCTCTCACATTAAGCCCACAGTGAGGTTCAGAATAATAAACTGAATCTAACGAGCCCAAAAATATTCCAATTAGAGATCAGATGATGAAGATATGCACAAGAAAGCATGCAAAGCACCGGATAGGAAGCTAAAAGGGGGCCCACAGTCGGTAGGTGATAGGAACACGATGTTATCGTTAAGACACCATGTTTATCAGTTTAAATCTAACTCTTTACTTTTTAAATTAATTAAAAATTATGAAGAGAGTAGTGAGTCGGGTCGAATCCACAAAGAGGCAATGATTTATTTCTAAAATCTTTGATTTATTATTATTATTATTATTATTATTATTTTTAAGAAACAAAAAGAAGAGTTTTTGAAAATTAAAGTTGGAAAATAGATTTATAAATAAAAGTAAAATTTAAATTATGCAAAAATAAATTTGGTACTAAGATCTACTATTTAGATCTTAGCAACTACTTGCAACAAAATTAAAAAAGCAATGAAGAATAATTAATTTAAAGAGCTAGAATTGAAAAGAACAATAAAACTTTCTTTATTAAATTTAAATCTTAGATGTAGAATTTAAATACAAGAAATTAAAGAAAATTTAGAATTTTAATACAAAAAATTAAAGAAAAAGAAAGAGAAAGCTAGAAGGAGATCGTAGATCAGCGTAGGCGTGGAGTTGGCATAGAAGACTGACTTTTCTTCTCAGCACTGTAGCTTTGAAGCAATCTTTAACCCAGAGCTTGGCTTCCACCCTGTACCTTAGCTTTCCTTCCAACCGATCTATCCATTTCTAGAGGCTTAGGGTCCTTTTTATAGGGCTAAGAGGGTTGGATATTTATTTCTGAAGGCAATATGGGACTAATGGCCTTTGTAATTATCAAAATCTAAATAAAATTTGATTCAAAATAGCTCTGATATGACTCTGGTAAGTCTGGTGAAATCTGGCCATTCAATAGGAATCCAACGGTCCAAAAATCATTAAAATCGGATGCATATCAACCTAGATCAGGTCGGATTAAATTTTGATCGTCCGATCATGCATTGATGGAAGAAATCTAGCCACAAATCATGCGTCGAGAGTCCTGATCATCGCCGAGAGTGTTCTGGACCATCGGATCGAAGCTAGAATCAAGTGCTATTGTTCGATAGCGATCCGGGTGAAATTAGCAACCAAAAAAAATGCTAACCATCTGGTCTTGACCGCACACAACCACCACCATACGATCGTGCATTTATTGTTCCAATGGACCACGTGGACCGGCCACATTGTGCACCGCAACCAATCAACGCCTTTTATTGATAGATGAAAAGACCAAAATGCCCTATGAGCCATGATGAATTTTCTATAAACCCTTTAGGGGTCTAGGTCTACCACGTGGTATGCTTTGATTCGCCAGTGTCTGCTAAGCTGGTGGTCCATACTATTCTATAGATCGGCTGATGGCTTCTGGGGTTGAGTCGGCTAGCTTGGATGGCTTGACGCATTGGCTTGGTTGGCTTGGCTCGGTGCGTTTCGACGCGCCGGCTGCTGCGGCATGACGGCTTGAGCCATTTGAGCCGTATGTTATTTTTTTCATTTAAATTTATTTTATTTCTTTAAAAATTCATATCTTTTTCGTTTTAGCCCCATTTTGCTCCAAACTTATTTTGTTACGATAAAAAAAATGAGCTCTTTCCATTAGTTATAAAATTTTATTTTCTAATTTTTATTATTTTTTAATTAATTTTTTAATTAATAAAAATATAAATTTCTTAAAAATTATATATAAATTAATTAATAATTTTAAAAATTAATATAAATTAATTAATAAATTAATATTTTTATTGATAAATTTATGATACTTATCACACCCTCCATCTTAAGCTTTGCTCGTCCTCGAGTAAAGAAAGAATTTAATTTAGATTAAGTATCATATTTCATTGAGATCTTCCTTCGCAGGAATAAATTTAGGATTTAAGATCAAAAGTTTAGATAGTATCACTAACTAAGTATTGAGTTTTAGAAGTAAATTTCATGGCAAATTAATCAGAAACTTTCTTAGAGTTCATCTAAAGATTTTCAGCACTGATTTTGTGAATACTAACTTAGCATTTGGGTGTTGATTCAAAGGACAAACAAATTTTCTTTTATCACCTATTTTGGTTAGTTTTCTATATACTCCCAAGTTAAATGCATAAATTAAGGTAGCTTTCACACTGCTTTTCTTTTTTTTTTTTTTTTTTTGAATTGTGCTGAGCATCCTGGCCTTCCCTTCACCGTTTGATGTGAACTTACACTTGACTTAAGGTGCAAAGTTCTAGCTTAGGGCAATCCACATATACTCTATGTTTTGCACTTTTTTTTTTATTTAAGCAGGTAGCTCTTTCTTTAAATTCAAGTTTCTTTAATTGAAAAATATATATAAACCATCAATTTTTAGTGATAATTGAATTCTCAATTTAGCCTTATAATCAACACCTACTGTGCTTCATTAGTGTGCATGTGCAATTAGAAGTGCTGTTAGCCTTTAAATGACCTAAGTAGGTTGCTAATGGTCTGATCAAGTAATCTGCTTCTTAACTCACTACCATTATTAGTTAATACTTTTTATCTTTATTACTTTTTCTAGTTTATTTTGCTTAAGATTCTCTTTCTTGAAATATGGTTTATCCAAAATTTGATTATTATTATATATATATTTTTTATTTTTTATTATTATTTATTATTTATTTTTATTATATATATATATTTATTATTATTATTTTATTTTTATTATTATTTTTTTATTTTTTTATTTTATTTTTTATTATATATATATATTTTAGATTTTTTTTTTTTACCCTCCAACTGAATTGACATTATTCTCAATGGAGAGGGAAGACAAATGAAAGGGTGAAAATTATGTTTGTTTATTTAGATGGGTTTTGAAGCTTATGATCCTTCTCCAGCTTTTTGGTTCTCCAGCTTAGCCTAAAAGAGAGAAAATAAATTAGATTCAAGAAGTATTGGGTTGCCTCCCAATAAGCGCTAAGTTTATTATCTTCAGCTAGACAAAATGCAGTTTAATTTATTATGATTCTATTAATTGTACTTGATCAATATTTCGATTTAATGATATCCCTTCGATATATGGTTTAAGCCTTTGGCCATTTACCTTAAAAAAAATTTTAGTCCTGGGATCATAGAGTTTGATTGCACCATGTGGGAATACATGATTAACTATGTAAGGTCCATCCCATCTAGATTTTAATTTTTTAGAGAATAATCGAAGCCTTGAGTTAAATAACTAGACTTGTTGATTTGGTTCAAAGGTTTTCCTTGAAATATGTTTATCAAGGAAGGCTTTCATTTTCTCCTTATAGATTTTTGAATTTTCATAAGCTTCTTGCCTTAATTCTTCTAATTCACTCAATTGTAACATCCGATTGGAACCAGCTTTGTTTAAATTGAAATTTAATTATTTTATTACCCAATATGCTTTATGTTCAAGTTCTACTGGAACGTGACATGCTTTTTCATAGATTAATCTATAGGGAGACATTCCAATAGGGGTTTTATAAGCTGTCCTATAGGCCCATAATGCATCATCTAATCGATCTAACCAATCTTTTTGATCAAGCCTAATAGTCTTTTGTAAGATATTCTTAATTTCCCTATTAGAAACTTCTACCTGACCACTTGTTTGTGGATGGTATGGTGTAGCTATCTTATGTGTCACCCCATATTTTTGTAATAAAGTTCAAAATTGGTGATTTGTAAAATGGGTACCTCCGTCACTAATGATAGCACGTGGAAATTCAAACTTGGAAAAGATATTCTTTTGAATAAATTTTAAGACTACTTTATGATCATTGGTTCATGTTGCTATTGCTTCAATCCATTTAGAAACATTATTGATAGCTACCAAAATGTATTCAAATTCATTGGAAGGTGGAAAAGGTCCCATAAAATCAATTCTCCATACATCAAAAATTTCTACTACTAAGATGGGGTTCAAAGGCATCATGTCTTTCTTTGAAATATTCCCTAAGGCTTGACACTTAAAACACTCCTAACTAAAAGTATGGGCATCCTTAAATAATGTTGGCCAATAAAAACCACTCTATAATACTTTGGCCATAGTTTTTCGTCCAGAAAAATGTCCTCTACAAGCAAGGGTATGACAAAATTGTAAGATACTCCATTGTTCAGATTTAGGAATACATCTACGAATGATTTGATCAGCACAAATTCTAAAAAGCTTAGGATCTTCCCAAAAATAATATTTGATTTGAGCAAAGAATCGATCCTTTTCATTCTTAGACAAGCCATCAGGAATTTGTCCTATGACTAAGTAATTGACAATATTTGCAAACCAAGGAGTCTTTGTATGTGAAACTGTTAATAATTGTTCATCTGGAAAAGATTCTCTGATTGATACAGGTTCACTTTCTTTAACTAGGATCCTAGATAGATAGTCTGCTACAACATTTTTAGATCCCTTCTTATCTCAAATTTTAATATCAAATTCTTGTAACAATAAGATCCATCTAATTAATCATGGTTTAGCATCTTTCTATAAGAGCAGGTATCTCAATGCCGAATGATCCGAGTAAATTATGATTTTTGATCCTAATAGATATGATCTAAACATTTCTAGAGCAAACACAATGGCTAGCAACTCTTTTTTGGTGGTGGTATAATTCATTTGTGCTTCATTCAGAGTTTTACTAGCATAATAGATCACTATAGGACATTTGTTTACCCTTTGGCCCAGGACAACTCCTATGGCAAAGTCTGAGGCGTCGCACATAATTTCAAAAGGTAGTGACCAATTAAGAGGTTGTATGATTGGAGCTTTGGTCATAGCTTCTCTTAAGATTTCATAAGCTTTAAGACAATTTTCATCAAAGTTAAAAGAAACATCCTTAGCGAGCAAATTACACAAAGGATGAGAAATTTTAGAGAACTCTTTAATGAAGTGATGATAAAATCCTACATGACCAAGAAAAGATCGAATTTGTTTGATAGAAGTGGGAGGAGGAAGTTTAGAAATTAGTTCAACTTTAGCTTTATCTACCTCAATTCCTTTCTTAGATACTATATGTCCTAAAATGATTCCTTCTTGAACCATGAAGTGGCTCTTTTTCTAGCTTAACACTAGATTAGCCTCAATACATTGTTTTAATATTTTCTTCAAATTGTTGAGACAACTCTCAAAAGATTCTCCAAAGACTGAAAAGTCATCCATGAATATTTCTAAGAAATCTTCTATCATGTCTAAAAATATTGACATCATGCACCTTTGAAAAGTCGCAGGTGCATTACATAATCCGAATGGCGTTCTACAGAAAGCAAAGGTTCCATAGGGACATGTAAAGGTGACCTTTTCTTGATCTCCTGGATAGATTGCTACCTGATTGTATCTTGAGTATCCATCTAAAAAGCAAAAGTATTGTTGGCCTGCTAGTCTTTCTAGGATTTGATCGATAAAGGGTAAGGGAAAGTGATCTTTTCGGGTGGTTGTATTGAGTTTTCTATAATCTATGTAGACACGCCACCCAGTGGAATGTCGTATTGGTACTAAGTTTTTATGTTCAGTGTGGACAACTGTATGTCCAGATTTCTTCGGAACAACTTATGTGGGCTCACCTAGTGGCTGTCCGAGATAGGATAAATAATTCTAGCATCTAACCATTTAATTACCTCTTTCTTGATTACTTCTTGCATGTTAGGGTTAAGCCATCTTTGCATCTCTCAAGTTGGTTTGGCATTATCTTCTATATAAATATGGTGCATGCATATTGACGGACTAATTCCTTTTAAATCGATGATGGTCCACCCTATGGCCTCCTTATATGTTTTTAGAATATTTACTAATTGGTTTTCCTGTTCAGTAGTTAAGTTCGAAGCAATTATTACTAGTAGGGTTTTCTTTGATCCTAAAAATACATAAGTGATTCAGGTAAAGGTTTTAGTTCAAGTTGTGGTGGGAACTGAATTGAAGGACGTAGTGGTTCAATTTTTCGCTCGGGTAAGGGCTCAACTTTCACTGACCAAGGTAATGAATGTGATGGTTGAGGTGAACTAAGTAGGGCATTTACTTCCTGGGTTTGAGTTTCTTCAGTGGGTTCATCATCTTTCAGTAAGTCTAAGGAGGAATTAGATTCAACTATTTCATCTACCTGATTGATTACAAAGCAATCTTCCTCCTCTTGGGTGTACTTTGGGGTATTAAAAATGTTAATTCTTACTTTTTGATTCCTAAAAGAAATATCCATAGCTCCCGTTTTACAGTTGATATTGGCATTGGCAGTTGCTAAGAATGGAAGTCCTAAAATTATGGAATTTTGGTTCAGCTCTTGGGATGGTTCCATGTCAAGTATGAGAAAGTCTACAGGAAAATAATATTTGTCTACACTAACTAGAACATCCTCAATCAAACCACGTGATATTTTTGTAGATCTATCAGCTAATTGAAAAATGACTGATGTGGGTTTTAATTCTCCAATCCCAAATTTTTCATAAACCAAGGTTGGAAGAAGGTTTACACTAGCTCCTAAGTCTAGTAATGCTCGGTTAAAGGTTATACCTCCTATAACACATGAAATTAAGGGTGCACTAGGATCTTTCATCTTTTGAGGTATTGGATTTAATAGGACCACACTTACATCCTCGGATAGCATAACTCTTTTGGTGGTCCGTGGCTCACGCTTTTGGGTACAGAGTTCTTTAAGAAATTTAGCATAGGCTGAGACATGCTGAATTGCATCGAGGAGTGGTAAATTAATATGAACTTGTTTAAATAGTTTCATTAGCTCCTTGTTGCATGTTTCTTGCTTTTACGAGAAGAACCTACTTCTAAGGTCGAAGGGAATGGGGCTTTGGGTTTATATGTCTCGACTAATTCATCTATTCTCTTCTTTCCTTTATCCATCTTATCAGTGTCAGTACCAATCCTAAGTTTAGGTTCTTCTATATAATTATCCTCTTCTTCAAATTTCTCATCTTGGCTAACATCAGTATTGGCCTCTATCACCTGATCTTGGTATGGGTCCTTAAGAATCCTACCACTTCTAAGTTTAGATATCATTTTTTAATTAGGGGTTCTTAGGTGGAATGTTAGATGGATGAGTAAATCTAGGTGGTTGATAGACATTGGATGGATTGTTTTTAGGATTTGCAATTGGTTGGCTTGGTAATTGACCTGGTTCTCTCCTCATGCTAGACTCAGCTAATTATCCTATTTGAGCTTCTAGCCTGACAATTGATTGTTGTTGGCTTAGAATTAATTATTGAAGTTGATTGAATTTATCATCAGCTAGATTGGTCTGTTGATGAGGAGGTGGGTATGAGGGCTGATTATAATGTAGTGGTTGAGAAGACTGACTAGGTTGTCCTTTATTATAGGCTTAGTTTTGGTATTGGGGCCCATTTTGATAATTTTGAACTGGTGGGATTTGAATCTAAGCCTGAGTCTGTTGTGGTTTCTAAGAGAAATTAGGATGGTTTCTCCAACCAGGATTATATGAATTTGAATATGGGTCATTAAGTGGTTTGGAGTAACCTTGAGCAGCTTGGACTTGTTCTTGGATAAGAGGTGATAATTGTGCAGCTGTGGGACATTCACTTACATGATGTATTGGACTAGAACAAATAGAGCAAATCTCCTGATAATTAGAAGCTGGTGTGTATTGTGCAGGAGATTGTTGACCTAAATTTAGGAATTGATCTAATTTCTGGGTAAGAAGGTCAACTTTATCTAATTTTTGGGCTATTATGTTCAAGTCTGTCTTAGAATTAAGTTCTGAAGTTTTGATCTCATAAATTCCTGTCCGTTTTTGTTGAGAAATTGATCTTTCATAAGAGGATAATGAAGCATGGTTAATAGAGTTTTCACTTAAGGTTTCAAATAAGGTATAAGCTTCATCCTCACTTTTGCTCATGAATGCACCTCCATAAGATGCATCAACCATCTGCTTATATTGATCTCCTAAACCTTCATAGAAAGCTTGTACAATTTGCCACTTAGATAGACCATGGTGTGGGCATTTTCTAAGAAGTTCCTTAAGTCTTTCCCATGATTCATGAATTTGTTCCTCTGAAAGTTGAGCAAATCCTATGATGGCTCACATCATAGTATTGGTTCGTCCTATGGGATAAAATTTCTTAAGGAATTCATGTTGCATCTCTGCCCATGTTTGAATTGTTCTTCCTAATGTGCCAAGCCAGTACTTGGCTTTATCTTTTAATGAGAAAGGGAACAAGGTCAGTCTAAGGGCATCATCAGAAAAATTCTGAATTTTTATCGTAGAGCAGATTTCTAAGAATTCATCCAGATGTTTGTAAGGATCTTCATTGGCGTTCCCATAAAAAGATGGGAGCATCTAGATTGTGGTTGACTTGATCTCATAATGGCTAGCAGGGATATCAGGTATGTGGATGCAAGTCGATGGGTTGTAGGTGGAAGGAATAAAGTATTCCTTCATCTGCCTAGGTGGTTCTTCATGATTTCCAGCCATTTGATTGTCTGGTCCTAAATGAATTAGTCTTTCAATTTCAGGATTTGGTTTAACTAGGTCAGGTAAAAGCGATCTTCTACCGTGCATGTACTAGTGCAATCTGATATATGATTCAAGATATATATTTATTATTATTATTTATATTTTTTTAATTTTATTTATTTATTTATTTATTTATTTTTTAAGAAAAGAAGAGAGAAAGAAAGAAGAGGGTTCTAAAAATTCTAAGGAGTCTTAAATCTGGAGATGATAGAGAGAAGAGTTAATATGTGGTTTATGTTTGATGTTATTTGGCAAACAAGTTAGGCAATCAATCCTGACTAAGGATTATCCTAGATCTAGACAGCTTCTAACTGCCAGGATCGCCTTCGAGCCCTCCAAGTAGAGGATTAGCCAATCAACTGGTCAGGTAAGTGTAAGGTCGGTGGGAGTCTCCCGTTGCTTGTCTTAGACACCAATTATTCTTGGTCAGGTAAGCAAATGGAACCAATTAAGTAACCACCTTCCTTCGGGCCCAGTCATCCCTGAATTACTTTCCTAGACACCAGTCAAATTGATTAACCCTAACTTGGTTCAACTCTTAGGGTTTCTTGTCCTATTGAGCTCGAATATCCTTAAGGGTTAATGTCTAATTGATTTTAAGAGTTAAGGTTTGGGTTAATGCAGGATGCTGGTTGGTTGTTTGTGGGCCAAGGAAGGGTGATCAAATTCCTACCTTATCTTGTTTAATGGGTTGTGCCCTTAATTTGGTTTAATATGAATATGTAAAAAAAAAAAATTTAATCAAAGAGTTCTATGCAATTTAAACTAGATGCATTCAACTAATTAAATTCTAAAAGGCTTACCTGATCTCCAGCAATCACCAAAAAAAAAAAGAATAAAAACTAATATGATGGATGCTCTAAACAATTAGGGTTTCTAATCTTGTGATGAGATTTTTAATTAGATTTAAGTAGATAATTTTTAATTAATTTAAAATAAAGCAAATATTAAAAATAAGGAAAGAGATTTAGGGTTTAGGAATGATCTCACCGAATAGGATTGTGAGTTTTGTTCATTCCCTAATCTTCCTTATTCTTTTTTCTATTTTTTTTCTATAAAATAAATAAAAAATAATTAGTAGGCAGTAAAAAATCAAAGAAATGAGAAAATTTTAATTTTTATGCCTCTCCGGCAATGGTGCCAAAAACTTGATAGGAACACGATATTGTCGTTAAGACACCATGTTTATCAGTTTAAATCTGACTTTTTACTTTTTAAATTAATTAAAAATTATGAAGAGAGTAGTGAGTCGGGTCGAATCCACAGAGAGGCAATAATTTATTTCTAAAATCTTTGATTTTTTTTAATTATTATTATTATTATTATTATTATTAAGAAAAAAAAGAAGAGTTTTTGAAAATTAAAGTTGGAAAATAGATTTATAAATAAAAGTAGAATTTAAATTATGCAAAAATAAATTTGGTACTAAGATCTACTATTTAGATCTTAGCAACTACTTACAACAAAATTAAAAAAGCAATAAAGAATAATTAATTTAAAGAGCTAGAATTGAAAATAACAATAAAACTTTCTTTATTAAATTTAAATCTCAGATGCAGAATTTAAATACAAAAAATTAAAGAAAATTTAGAATTTTAATACAAGAAATTAAAGAAAAAAAAGAGAAAACTAGAAGGAGATCGCAGATCAACGTAGGCGTGGAGATGGCATAGAAGATTGGCTCTTTTTCTCAGCACTGTAGCTTTGAAGCAACCT
This sequence comes from Cocos nucifera, assembly GCA_006176705.1. Classification (NCBI taxonomy): domain Eukaryota; kingdom Viridiplantae; phylum Streptophyta; class Magnoliopsida; order Arecales; family Arecaceae; genus Cocos; species Cocos nucifera. The sequence goes on along the minus strand of QRFJ01003187.1, from coordinate 87,986 downwards.
TTAACCCAGAGCTTGGCTTCCACCCTATACCTTAGCTTTCCATCCACCAGATCTATCCATTTCTAGAGGCTTAGGATCCTTTTTATAGAGCTAGGAGGGTTTGATATTTATTTCTGAAGGCAATATGGGACTAATGGCCTTTGTAATTATCAAAATTTGAATAAAATTTGAATCAAAATAGATCTGATATGACTCTGGTAAGTCTGGTGAAATCTGGCCATTCAATAGGAATCCAACGATCCAAAAATCATCAAAATCGGATGCGTATCAGCCCAGATCAGGTCGAATTAAATTCTGACCGTCCGATCACACGTTGATGGAAGAAATCTAGCTGTAAATCAGGCATCGGGAGTCCTAATCATCGTCGAGAGTGTTCTGGACCATCGGATTGAAGCTGGAATCAAGCACTACTGTCCGATGGCCATCCGGGTGAAATCAGCAACCAAAAAAACTGTTGACCGTCCGATCTTGACCGCACAACCACCACCATACGATCGCGCATTTACTATTCCCATGGACCACGTGGACCAGCCACATCATGCACCGCAACCAATCAACGCCTTTTATTGATAGATGAAAAGACCAAAATGCCCTATGAGCCATGATGAATTTTCTGTAAACCCTTTAGGAGTCTACGTCTACCACGTGGCAGGCTCTGATTCACTGGTGTTTGCTGAGCTGGCAGTTCATACTGTTCTGTAGACTGACTGATGGCTTCTGGGCTTGAGTCAGCTAGCTTGGATTGCTTGGCACACTGACTTGGTTGGCTTGGCTCGGCGCGTTTGGACGCACCGACTGCTGCGGCATGACGGCTTGAGCCGTTTGAGCCGTATGTTATTTTTTTTCATTTAAATTTATTTCATTTTTTAAAAATTTATATCTTTTCTATTTTAGCTCCATTTTGCTCCAAACTTATTTTGTTACGATCAAAAAAAATGAGCTCTTTCCATTGATTATAAAATTTTATTTTCTAATTTTTATTATTTTTTAATTAATTTTTTAATTAATAAAAATATGAATTTCTTAAAAATTATATATAAATTAATTAATAATTTTAAAAATTAATATAAATTAATTAATAAATTAATACTTTTATTGGTGAATTTATGATACTTATCAGTAGGCTTGTAGGTGAAGTAGCCTAGGTGCGCAGGCCTGCGGGGCCAGCCCAAGTGCGCATGTGCACATGGGCCAGCCATGCACGGGCCGACCCACACACGCCCAGGCAATGCAGGCCACCCAGGCCGAGCGCGCAGGTAGGCACGTAGCCTAGCACCACGCACGGGTGGGTGCGTGGCCTAGGGTGGGCGTGTGTGCTAGCACGGGCACGCCCCGGCAAGGCCCAAGAACAGGTCAGCTGCATGCGCTGCGCAGCCCAGGCCTAGGCGACCTCATGATAGGGGTAGCGTCTAGATTTTTCTTCATAGTCCACGTGCATAGGGAGGTAGACCAGGCTCTTTCATGGCATGCAGGAGTTTTTAGTGCAGGTTTGCACGATCCAGCGGTCAAGATGAGATGCGGTCATGATCTTACGGCAAGGGGTATTGTTTTAACATTGAATCAGATTGGATTCCAATCTAGACACAGACAGAGGCCTTTAAAAGGCCTAGAGCAGTCCGAGACTTGAGAGATAGTGGTGGTAGTGGCTTAGACGGGAGCTAAGATGTAATTGAGAGTAGAAGAAGGTGCTAGTGGATAGCAGGAGCAAGGCTTTGGGCAAACAACTAAGCAGTGGACTGCGATCATTTCAAGGGGTCTCCAAGAGAGAGTTTGTTAAGGATAGCTTCTTGTTGAGAGGATTGTATACGCAAGTTGAGAGTGGATAATCTTCTCTTGTATCTCTTTTTTTCCATAGCGAAGCTTTGCATGCGCCATAGAGACGAGCCTTTGGGCTGATCCACGTACTTGATTGTATTCTTATTTTTATTTTTTCTTCTTTCTATCATAATATTTTGGTATGAGATCCTCATCAAGTAGATCAGAGTGAGCTAATATCCCAATAAATTGGTATTAGAGCTAGGTGGTATCGAAGCATAGATTACAGCAGTGGTGATAAAGATTGAAGAATATGGAGAAGACAAGTGCAATCAAGGTGGAGATCGATAGGTTTGATGGGAAGGATAATTTCTCCTTATGGCAAGCAAGGATAAAGGATGTCCTCATCCAACATGGGTAGATTGATTGTCTCTTTTATGATGAGATGTCAGTCAGCATGGAGGTGAAGGATTGAAGGCGAATCCAGATGCAGGTGGTGAGCACGATCCGCTTGTACCTAATGGATGATGTCATGATTTATGTACCTAGCAAAACTTTTCCAACGGCACTATGGTCGAAGCTCGAGGAGTTGTACATGGTGAAGTTGCTCACCAACATGCTATTTCTTTGGAGGTAGTTCTATTAGCTATGGATGAATGAAGGCCAGAGCATGCAGGAGCATCTATCCAACTTTCAGAAGATCCTCACCGACCACCTCAGTATTGGCAAAAAAGTTGAGGAGAAGACTAGGATGTTGGTCTTGCTATCATCGCTTCTACCCTCTTTTGAGTCATTGGTGATTGCTCTTCTTGTAGGAAAGAGCACTATCAAGATGGAAGAGATAACTTCTGCTCTACTCTAGAATGAGGTTCTCAAGCGAGAAAATTGAGCCTTGAGTTTAGGTGATAACTCGACACTGATGGTGACTGGAGATGATGGCGACAAAAGATGGAGTAGCAAGAGATCATGAGGTGGGTGATCCAAGTCCAAGACAAGGATCAGAGCAAGATCAGGAGCTACCGATGTGATGAGTTGGGATATTGAGTCAAGAATTACCCACAACTCAAAGATCGGACATATGCTACTATGGCGATGGCCAGTAGCGATACAAAAGATAGTGGTGATGTTCTTCTAGTTACTGATAAGGTATCTATTTCTTCCTCCTAGCGGATTATGGATTCTACTTGTTCTCATTATGTATGTTGCATAAAAAAGCTATTTAACTCCCTAGAGACCAATGAGGACACTGTGTTTCTGCTAGATGGATCGAGCTATGAGATCAAGAATAGCGGGATGGTCAGCATGAAGCTTCATGATAGAACAGTGAAGAAGTTGGATGAAGTCTGATACATACCCAGCTTTAAGAAGAATCTAATCTTATAGAGTAGATTGGATTCAACTAGCTTTAGATGGAAAGCTGAAGGAGAAATCCTAAAGGTCATACGAGGTAGTAGGATGATGTTAAGAGGAAGAAAGTATGGAGGACATTATCTCATGATAGGAAGCCTAGTGTAGGGTGAAGCTCCAGGAGGAGATGGATCGAGCATGGGATGGGAGACTTGGGAGGACGACATGTGACATTGCAAGATGAAGTTTTTCTTACTATAGGAGGCTACACCTAGTAGATCTCAAATCAAGAGGATCACAGCAGTGATGGAGGTGGGATTGAGTGGCCTGGCTTGACTCCCATATTAGCCCATCAATGATCAGTAGGTGATTGCCCCAGGGCATGGGGGTGCTAGATGAACTCTCGAATAGATGAAGATCGAATATCTAGTCGAGATGGAGTTTGTTGAGAAAAGCATCTTAAATTCTTCCATATTAAGCATACAACGAGGTCTAGGATGACAAATGGAGTCCAACGAGCCAAAGAACACCCAAATCAAAGACTTGATGGTAAAGATATGCATGAGGAAGCATGCGAAGCATCGGATAGGAAGCTAAAGTGGGGCCTATAGTCGATAGGCTTGCAGGTGAAGCAGCCCAGGCACATAGGCCCATGGGGCTAGCCCAGGCATGCACGTGCACGCAGGCCAGCCATGCATCGATCGGCCCAGGCATGCCTAGGTGATGCGGGCCACCTAGGCCCAACGCACGGGCATGGGCCAGCAGGCGGGCGGGCTCGAGGCCCAGGGTAGGTGTGCACACTGGCATGGCCAGGCCCATGCTAGGTGTGCGTGCCACACAGCCCAAGCCCAAGCGGCCTCGTAATAGGGGCAGCATCCAAACTTTTTTTTTGCGGTCCACACGCATAGGGAGCATGGACCGGGCTCTTTCGAGGCATACAAGAGTTTTTAGTGTGGGTTTGCATGATCCAACGATCAGGGTGAGATGCGGTCATGATCTGATGGCCAAGGGTGTTGTTTTGACATTGTATCAGACTAGATTCCGATCTAGACATGGACAGAGGCCTTTAAAAGGCCTGGAGCAATCCAATACTTGAGAGAGAGTGGTGGCTATGGCTTAGATGGGACCTGAGATGTAATTGAGAGCAGAAGAAGGTGCCAGCGAATAGCAGGAGCAAGGCTTTATGTAGATAGCTAGGCAGTAGACTATAATCATTTCAAGGGATCTCCAAGAGAGAGTTTGTTAAGGATAGCTTCTTATTTAGAGGATTGTATACGTGAGTTGAGAGTGGGCAATCTCCTCTTGTATCTCTTCTTTTTTCATAGTGAAGCTTTGCATGCCCCATGGAGATGAGATTCTGGGCTAATCCACGTACTTGATTATATTCTTATTTTTATTTTCTTCTTTCTTTCTGCCATATTATTTTGGTACGAGTCCTCACTAAATAGTATTAGAGTGAGCTGATATCCCAACAGTACTAGTACGCTGTGCTGATTTTTAATCGTCGGACTTCAAATCTTAGATCGGGGCCTTGTGTGGACATCCTATAGAGATCGAACACTTGTGTGGCTTGGAGTGATGACCTTAGTCTTGGATCAGCGAGTTGAAAAACCTAATTTGCTAAGGTAAGGATGATGCGATCTTCCTTTTGATGCTAGATTAGTCTAGTATAATATTGCTTTGATGTTGATTTGATCAACATTATCTTTTCTTATTTTTAAATTCAGATTTAATAGCATGCTTAAATCATGTGATAAGATCCTTGATCTAGGGCTCTTTCATGTATTATTAATGAATTAATATGATTAGTTCATTTGTTCTACTGCATGTTTTGAAAAAGTTTCAAAATCTGATCATGAAATTCTAGAACTGTTTCATTCAAATGGTATCAGAGCATAGGTTCTTTATTACATGATTTTTTGCATGTTTAGATTAATAATTTAGATTAGATCTAAATTATAATATATTATTTAAATCTAAAATTAAAAAATAGATCATACGAACTGATTTATAAGGTTGTCCTGCTATAAGGCTTATCCCTTACAGTGCAAAGGTTGTCCTAGTTCGTGTAGATCTAATGTAAGTCATAAATTTATTAGAAATGATCTAGATTTATTTATGATTTATTAAATTTAAAATTATTTAAGTCTAAAAATAAATATTTTAGATTACATGGACTGATTTTATAAGGTTGTCTTGCTGTAAGGTTTATCTCTTACAGTAAAAAAGTTGTTCTAGTACATGCTGATCTAAAATCCTAATCATAAAATTTTAGATTAGACCTAAGATATTTTATAATTTGATAGAAAGTATTTCAATCTAATTTTCTATCATCATAAATATGTTATATTTGATCTAAGATGATTTATAATAGATTAGTATTAAAATTATTTCAATCTTGAATTATATGAATATGTTTAGATTAGATCTAAAGTAGATTCATATTTTTATTATTTGCATATTGATTATGAATCAAATATGCAACTAATTGGTAGAATCATATTATGAAAATATTTTACAAACATAAAAATTATTTTCAAAATGCCAAATCCCAACCCTCAACCTAAAACTTAATTAAGAATTAAGAGTTATTTGATTAGGATCTAGGATTATGAATTGAAGATCCAAAGATACAAATCATAACACTTGGGTTAATGGGTTAGTTGGAATTAGGTCCATTAATTGGGTTGGACCTAAGGTTAGATTAAAGAATGGACTTAATTAGAGAATTGACTAAATCTAATCAATAGTTGTCTTAGAATGGGTCAAGGATTCTCTCGATCAATTACAACAGTTGTAGTTGATTAAGTCCATTCTTTAATAAGAATCAAGATGGACTTGATTCTTGGCTATGCGGTCTAGCCCAAACTGTTAAGTTGATCCAATCAAAACTAATTAACCAATTGGTGTCTAAGGTAAGTCTAGCAATCTAGATTGATGGTTTTTAATTAGTAGTCCGCTTACTTAGCCATTTCTGATGGTATCTACGACAAGCTTTGGCAGACCCTCCCACCAATTTTATTTACTTGGCCGTCATGGTGAAATTATGTTTTGATCAGATCACTTGACAATTCGAGCTGATCCGTGTTAGCTAGGTAAATTAGTGTGACTGATTTTGGTGCTCCTAGACCAGCTTATCAATGGTCTCCCTTAATCTGACTTAGTGAAGTTAGTAGGAGGATCATGATTAGCTGGTTTCTTTGACTCTCTCTAAATTAAATTAATTAAATCCTCTAAAATTATTAGGTCCTTAAAAATAAAATAGTTATGGTGATAACTAGATCATAGCCTCCTATTAATTAGGTGAGTCTATTAGTTGGATAATCATTGGAGGCCCAAAGGCTTGGTGCTTATCGGCTAATAGAATTATCATTCATAACATGATTTCTTGGTTTCGTCTCTCAGAATGGTGGTTAGATTGACCAACCAAAGTTGGGCTTAATCACTCATTAGTTAGATGGATCAAGTATGGTTATGTTAATGGCTGGACTTAATCAAACCTTCTCAATAAAGGCCAAAGCCTACTAATTAGGGATTGGGGTAAAATTAAAATACTAAAAATTATTTAAAAAAATAATTAGTTATGAATCTATCCTTAGATGTATATGGGTTGACCAACCAAAGTTGGACTTGTGTATAGTTTATATAGACTCTAGTATCCACTAAGAAATTAGGATAATTCCTCGAATTAGAGGTAGAGACTACTAATTCAAATAAAATAGTAAAAGAATCATTTGATTAAAGTCTAAATTTTTAGATTTAATAAATCATTTACTAATTAGATTTTGATTTTTTCTTTATGCAGTTATGGCCTCTTTTCTTTCGTTCCGATCATTATTAGACAATGACAAGCTGGTGGGACCCAACTTTGATAGCTGGTTGCATAAGTTGAAGATTATTCTAGAGCATGAATGGATCTTGTACATCTTGATAGATCCAACACCTGAGGAGCCAGCTGCAAATGCACGTAGGTCAGTTAGAGATACTTATTAGAAGTGGCTTAGTGACCAAACCATGGTGCATTGTATTATGTTGGCGGCTATGAGCAATGAGTTTAGTTGCAAGTTTGAGACAGCTCAGCCAAAAGACATGCTTCAAGTGTTGAACGAGTTTTTTGGCACACCCGATGATGTTGAAAGGCACAAGACTAGTTGTGCCATCTTCAATGCCAAGATGAGGGATGGAGCTTCAGTCACTGATCATGTACTGTACATAATCGAGCTGATGAAGCATTTGAGCAAGCTTAGCTTTTTCTCGCACGAACAACTAGAGAAAGATGCAATACTGAACTTGCTGCCTAAGTCTCATCTTTCATTCCTTACTCATTACAGAATGACAAAGCCTGAAATTAACTACCATGGGTTACTGGAGTTACTTTAGAACCTTGAGAAGGATTACTAGCTCCACAAGAAGTCAATGAACTTAGTGAAAGGTTCATCTTCTGGTTCTTAATCCTTTAAGAAAAAAAGAAGAAAAAGAAGAAGAGATCCAAAAAGGTGCAAGTTCAGAATAGGACATCTGTGCAAGGCCAAACCAAGAAGCCAAAGCCCGATAAGAGTCAAGCAAAGTGCTTCTTCTACAAGAAGTGAGGGCACTGAAAGAGGAACTGTGCTCAGTACACTGCCTTCCTGGACCCAAACAAGCTGAGAAAGAAGCAAGCTATTGCTGGGCAAGGTATTTATATTATAACTCCTTGCAATTTCTTTATTTGTGATATAACTAACTGGGTATTGGATATCGATAGCCCTTACCATATTTATAATTTATTATAGGGATTGCAAGTTGGTAGGAGATTCGAGCAAGGCGAGAGATTTCTGAACATTGGTGATGAAAGATAAGTTTCAGTTCTAGCATTACAAATCTTAGAACTTGTATTTGAGTCTCATACTATTGTTCTTAGTGATTATCATTTTTGTCCAAGTTTGTTTTTGAACATCATTTCTGTAGGCCTTTTGACCAAAAATAATTATGAGATTTCAATAAAGAAAGAATTATATAATGTTGTTTTGAATGGTATTACTATATTTTTTGGATATTTGAACATTGGGATATACATGATATTACAATCTGTTAATATAGTCTACTCCACTAGCAAGCACCCTAGAATAGATAGTGTCTGATATTTACTTATGGCACTGTAGGCTAGGTCATATTAACAAGAATAGGATAAACAGATTGACTCAAGAGAAAATCCTCAAAATCAATGATTATGAATCACTTTCAATCTATGAGTCTTATCTTCTTTAAAAATTGACCAAGTCACCTTTTACTGAAAAAGATGAGAGAGCCACTGAGCTTTTAGATCTAGTACATACTGATGTATATGGACCTATGAGCACAAGTGCTAGAGGTAGATATTTCTACTTCATCACTTTCATAGATGATCTATCCAAGTATGAATATGTCTATATCATGAAATACAAGTCAGATTCATTTGAAATGTTCAAATGATTTTGGAATAAAATAGAAAAATAAACTAGAAAGAATATTAAAATTCTTCAATCTGATCGATGAGGTGAATATCTTTCTGATGAGTTTCTCATATATCTAGAAGGGAATGAAATTATCTTCCAATAGACTTCTCTAGGAAGACCACAGCATAATGGTGTGTCTGAAAGGAGAAATCAGACTTTGTTAGAAATTGTCCAATCCATGATGGGTTTTGCCAGATTATCGATATTCTTCGGAGATATGCACTCGAATCAGCTTGCTATCTTCTAAATAGGATTCTAAGTAAGTCTATAATTAAAAGTCCATATGAGATATGGACACAGCGTAAGCCAGTACTTTCACACCTTAGGGTCTTGGGGTGCCCGACTTATGTCAAACGGTTAATCATAGATAAACTTGGACCTAGGTCTGATAAGTGCACGTCCATAGGATATCTTAAAGAAACTAAAGGGTATATTTTCTATCGTGCTGATAAATAAAAAATGTTCATCAGTCTTAGGGCAATCTTTTTGGAAAATGAGTTTTCTGGTGAAGGAACTATTGCCTTTAAAATTGAACTTGAGGAAGTTTAGAAGGTAGAAAAGTCGACACCTATAGCCAAACATAAACTAGATTTGATCAAATCAAATCCAGAGCCTAGTGAATTTGCATCATTAGGGCGATTTGATAGAGTACCACATCAGTCAGATAAATACTATGGTTTCTTAGTCCCTAATGGTGATCTTATCAAACTCAATGAGAATGATGAGGATTCGATCATCTATAAGGATGCAATGCAAAGATGGAATTCCAAGAAATGGCTTGAGGCCATGAAATTCAAGATGGAGTCCATAAAGGTCAATGATGTGTTTAATTGATCCATCTAAAGAGGTTAAATCTATTAGGTGTAAGTGGATATTCAAGAGGAAGAGGGGAGCAGATGAAAAGGTAGAGACCTATAAAGTCCATCTGGTTGCTAAGGAGTATCGTCAACGTTATGGTATTGACTATGATGAGATGTTTTCTCCTGTGACAATGCTTAAATCCATTCGGATACTACTTGCGATAGCTGTTTATCTGGATTATGAGATCTGGCAGATGGATGTGAAGATAGTTTTTTTGAATGGAGAGCTGATCGAAGAGGTGTATATGATACAACCTAAGGGGTTCACATCCATAAATGATCCAAGGTGTGCAAGCTTCAGAGATCCATTTATGGATTGAAGCAAGCATCTCGGAGTTAGAACATGCATTTTAATAAAGTGATCAAAACGTATGGTTTCATTAAGAATGGAGAAGAGCTCTGCATTTACAAATGGGCAAATGGTCTGGCAGTCATATTTCTTATTTTGCATGTGGATGACATTCTCTTAATCGAGAATGACATCCCCACACTACAAAAATTAAAAGTTTGGTTGTCATCTCAGTTCTCCATGAAGGACTTGGATGAAGCATTCTACATCCTGGAGATGAAGATCTATATGGATAGATCTAAAAGGATGCTTTGGTTATCCCAATCCACATATATAGAAACTATGTTAAAGAGATTCAGCATGAAAAATTTTAAGAAGGACTATCTTTCGACAGACCAAGAATTTCTCTCTTTAAGAAGGATTGTTTGACAACTCCTGAAGAGAGAGAGCATATGAGTAAAATTTCATATGCTTCGGTAGTGGGATCTATTATGTATGCCATGACATGTACGAGACTATATGTGGCATACTCACTAGGAGTAGTAAGTAGATACCAATTCGATCCAGGAAAGAATCACTGGAAGGTGGTGAAAACCATCTTTAAGTATTTGAAAAATACTAAGAACTAGTGGTTGATTTATGGTGCGTTGGATTTAAAACTAGTAGAATTTATAAACTCTAGCTTTTAGTTTGACTATGATGACAGTAGAAGTATGTTGGATTATATCTTTATCCTAAATGATGGAGCCATCTATTGGAAGAGTTTCAAGTAGCACACTATGGCAGACTCTATTTAGGAGGCAAGTACATCACAGCATCAGATGCCGTGAAGGAAGCTAGGTGGTTGGAAAGTTCATCACTAAGCTTAGAGTAGCACTCTCTCTTGATGGTTTGATCTTGCTCTATTATTATAGCACTGGTGTCATTGCTCAGACAAAGGAACCGAAGGCACACCAGTGGAATGAAGCATATACTGCACCGCTATTACCTGATCCAGAAGATCGTGGATCGAGATGATGTCAACCTTTAGAAGATCGATGGAAAGAAGAACCTGACTGACCCCTTCACTAAAGTCCTAGTGGTAAAGGAGTTCGACAATCACAAGTTGAAGATGGATATTAGATACTGTACTGAATGATTTTAGGATAAGTGGAAGTTGTTGAAAGTTATGTTTCAAATCCTATCATCAGTCTATTGACGATTGTGCTATTTTGTACATATAAATAATTTATTATTAAATAAAATAATATTCTAGCTTTTTCATTATAAAGTCTACATCTTCTAATGAACTCTATTTATTGTGATCAAGTCCTTAGGACTATTTAGTTTTGATAAAGAGAGAGTTTATTGATTAGTCCTTAAATTATTCACGGCCAAATGATACATTATTAATCAAGACAACAATGTTTATCGAATATAAATCACTGTATGCCATATAGGTTGGTTGTCCTCTTAACTAAGGAGTGTGGAGATACAGATATGATATATAGGTGAGATGTAACGGTACATCATCACGGAACGTGACAAACTTCAGAGCATTCTGCTGTCAAGAATTGCACTGATGGGATATGGGTATAAGTATCCCTTAGACCTGAGATCACCATGGTGGCTTGCAAGCAACTCACTGTGCTTTGGTATCGGACTACCAAAATTTTTAATTCAGTGATGGAAGATTTCTGGGTACAGTCAAATACTTGTGAAGTCAGTGTATGATCAAGATGGGATTGATCACTCCAAGGGTTTGGAGATAAAAATGCATCACTATATTTTAACATAGCAAAATCTTGGCCAGGATAATCCATGAGATAGATTTGATATTTTAAAATACAATATGGATGACTTGATCAAGGTTGATAGTTAAACTCAGAGTCATCCTATGAGCATTAAAGTCAAGGGGATCAATTATACAGAAACTATATCCACATGGGTTCTAAGAGTGTTGCTTAACACATTCAACCTAACCGATCGTCAGGTATCATTGCTAGATGGTCACTTCGATTATTATAAAAATTTATTTCTATGCTACTGACCTAGGTTCGAACCTATGGGATCACATATATAAGAGGTCTTGATCTAATCAGATGGTTGATCAATGATTTATAATCATTCTAAGGTCAAACAATCAATATGATTGATGTTTGACCTATTCCAAGTGTTACAGGAGGACCGATTAGCAATTAGATTATTAATTAGCTTAATTTGATTAAGCTAGAGATCTAATATTAAGTCTAATTAAATATTATTTAATTAGATTTGGTTTAGATTTGATTGGATCAAGTCCAATTGATTTAATGGATGAGCCAATTGCAAAAGAGAACAAGTCCCTATTCAATTAGGACTTGTGTGCACCCAATTTCTAATTTGATTAAAAATTAAATTAAATTTAAATTTAATTTAATCTGATTTAATTAGGTTTGTAGTTGTACTAAGATCATCTCTAAATAGGTTGCATTAGTTTTAATTTAATTGGATTTAAATAATAAGTTGGACTAAGTAAAAACTAGAAGTCCTAGTTAACTAGGATTTCTCCATCTTGTGCCACCTTGATTTCCATGCCCTCCTCACACTAATTTTCTTAAAATCTTTATGAAAAATTTTATTTCTAGAGACCATCCATACCTTTTTTATGTCTCCCACCATTTTAGAAGAAAATTAGTTATGGAATAGGTCAAAACAAATGATTTGTTTTGACCTAGGTCTCTATTGGATAGAGTTTGATATATCATTTTTTCTTATTTCTTTGAGGTACAAAACCACCTGATTTTCCTCTAATTTTTTTGTGAAAAATAGAAGACTTATTTGCATATATTTTTTAGAGTCCACAAAAAAAAATGAGGGGATACCCAAGAGGGTGCCTCAAGCCTTGCTCAATTTGGACCTGCCTTTCTAGGTATTTGACCTAGACAAGGACTCTATCATAACTCTCTATTTAAAGGGAGTTAGGGCATTTGTTTTCTATGGGTTTTAGACCTAAGAGAGGTTTGGGACGTGGAAAGCTTGGGTGCAAAGAATATCTAGGAGTGGTGCTTCATTGAGACATAAGTCGTTGTGTCCCAGTGAGAGAAAAAGAAGGGAGAAGAAAAGGTTCTTCTCTAGGGTTTTCTCTTGATCCCTTCCTTCTTCTTTTGTGAGATTTTGAGAAGTGAATGCCTTTACAAATATCTTTCTTCTTCTTCTAAATATTGAAGGGTCTAAGGATTGAAGAAGGAGGTTTCAGATTAGCCATCGAAAAAGGATCAGCACAGTACTAGCATGCTATGCTGATTTTCAATCATTAGACTTTAGATCTTAGATCGGAGCCTTGGGTGGATATCCTATAGAGGCCGGACATGTGTGCGGCTTGGAGCGATGATCTCAACCTCGGATCAGTAAGTTGAAGAATCTAACTTGCTAAGGTAAAGATGATAAGATCTCCCTTTTGATGCTAGATTAGATCTAGTATAATATTGCTTTGATGTTGATTTGATCAATATTATCTTTTCTTGTTTTTAATTTTATATTTAATAGCATGCTTAAATCATGTGATAAGATCCTATATGTAGGGCTCTTTCATGTATTATTAATGAATGAATATGATTAGTTCATATCCTTTGCTGCATGTTTTGAAAAAGTTTTAAAATCTAATCATGAAATCCTAGATCTATTTCTTTCAGGTTGAATATTAGTTAAGCGCATTAGTTGAATGATAGTTATTGACCTTGTATAACATGAGGACCCAAGCAATGAAGGTTGTTGGATGGTGACTAACTAACTTGATGACGTGTCCAACCTCCAGTGACATGGCAAGCATCAAGCATGACAACTCATCCAACTTCTAACGATGTAGCATGCATCTCCAGCCAAATAGGTGATGAACACCAAAAAGACTATCATCTGGTAGTCACTGACTGCCCAGCGGTCGACTCCCATATGAATTCTTAATATTGGAATCTAGCCAATCATATTCAAATTTGTGCCACTTCTTTGCCAGCCATTCTACAATGTAGAAGTTGGGAAGCTCCTGATGTGCAGATCTCGCTCAGTTGGTAATCTGCCACAGCAATGAATATTTCCTCCACTCATGAAAAGCTAATACTATGACTGCCTCCTGATACTTCACAATTCTGATTGCTAATAGCCTAACAATTCTAGTAGGCCTCCCTCCATAAAATAGTAGAAGAGAGAGAAAATGGGCCCAATTAGGAGAGATCCCTCTTCTCTGGATCCTCTGACCTCTCTTACTTGAACTCTCAGAATGCTATAGTTCTCTTCTTCTTCTTTGTCTATTCTTCCTCTCTGATTGTCACTGATTTAAGCATTGAAGGGCCTTCTGCTAGAGAACCCCCACACCTTCTTATCTGGTGTCGAGGGCTTTCTCTGTAAGTCTCCGAGAGTTTGGTTCTTCCGCTCTGCTCTAGCTCATTCAAAAGACCCTACCGTGGTCCACGTCGAAGACGTGTAGCAACAGAGGTAGTTATGGAGAGGATAGGATGTGAGAAGTGAAGAAAGAAAATTTAGAGACTAAAATTGATTGCTTTAATAATCAAAAAGAAATTATCAGAGTAGTGTTAATAAAAGATGATAGTTATCAATGTTATAGGGAGAGCTATCTAGTGGTTAATAAGAGCATGTATAAATGTGGATTGTAATCTTAAGAAGTAGCCCCTTTTTGCCAATGAATAATCAATGGTTTCATTTTTATACCTTCAGTTATTATTATTTTTCTTTATCCTTTAGCTTTTAGCATATATCCCAGTTTAGTTATTTTTTTTGTTATTGTATGCATATAACTCTAAGAGCTAGTGGGGGCTTGTGTTGACCTTTGACTGGTCAAATGTTGACCATTGACACTTTGACTTCTGTCCATGTGTCACGCACCTATTGGAGAGCTAGTGGGGGCTTGTCCCCCTACTAGAAACTGGCAAGAAGGAGGGCGCATGCCACCCTGTTGAATAGGGACTCCATCTTCTTTTTGGATTCTGATTAGACTCCTCCTAAGAACCAACTTTGACTGGTCTTAGGCACCATCTAATGATGAATCCAAGGGACTCTATTCTCACCAATCAGATTTAGATCTGATTTCACAAAGGATTGTGGTTGGTTGGGAAGAAGAGGAGTTGGATCATGCATAGTCTATAAATAAGACCCTGCACCTAACTCAAAGAGAGAATGCAATTCCCACACCCCAGGGCTACCTCTCTCCTCCTCCTCCTCCATGCCAAGTCCATCTTCTCCCTCTCCTCTCCATGCCCAAAGAAGTTTGGGATCTAAGTTGGTGCAATCTAGGCGAGAGAAAGGTGATAGAAAACTAGAAGGCTCCATTGTTGTAAAGGACAACTACTGATCTTCGAAAGCTATTTTAAAGATCCTCCAAATCAGATTCAGATCTAATTTTTGGAGACATGATAGAGAAGAAAGGGATCTCCAGATCCAACCTGAGTGGATACTGGTAGAGGCTAGGCACTTGCGTGGCTTGATCCAGAACCTTCCGCTGCTTACAGGATCATCAATGGGTAATAGGATTACCCTACATCAAGATAAATTAAATTTGATTTAATTTATCTATATTTTATTTTAAATAATTAAAATAATAAAAATTAGATCTGAAATATGTTAAATCTAATTTAGATCAAAGAGAAAATTTTTGAAATATATCTCTTGATCCGATCAGATCTGAACGAACCAGGTTCGAGAAATCAGGATTTCTCTTCAACTAGTATCAGGGCCAAGGTTCTAAAGTGTTCAGATCTGATTTTAAATTTATTTTAGTTAGAAAATAAGTGATTTTAGATGTCACATGAGATGTGATCAGATTCAAAATTAGAAAAATTAAAATTAAATGATTTGGATCTAAGATTAGAAAATATGCATGACTAGTTCTAAAATAGAATAGTTCTATAGAATAGTCTTGCATGTTTATAATTTAATTTGATTAAATCATATTTTAGATCTATTTATTTACTATTTTTTGATATTATAATTATTATAATAATATCTAAAAAATAGTAAATAAAAATTATTTAATTTTAACATCATATGAGATATGATTGATGCATGTCTAGACTAGTTGTAGAATAGTTCTACATAGTTGTCTAGATTAGAGTTTATTTTGATAAGATCAATTTAAATCTAATTTTTTAAATTATTATAAGATAATTTAGATCTAAAAATATGCATGATTCGATACATGAGATGTATGCAAAATATGACATGATTAGATCTAATTTGTATATGAGATATATGATATAGATCTAAAACTATTTTGTAGTATTACATGTTCCTGATTAAGGCGTTCCTCTTAGCCGTCCGATCATAAGAATGAAGAAGGGTTTAAAGGCCCTCCCCTCCCATCTGATGGGGCGTTCTTATGATGTGTAGGATTGCTGTGCATTTGTCCTTAATCAGAAACCCAAAACTTACTTTCTATAAAATCGAAGATCCTGAAACCCTAGGATTTATTATGCATATTTTATTTATGAACCCTACTGAATTAAAAATTAAGATTATGAAATATTAATTAGGTCTAAAATTAAGAATTTTAGATCTAAGACATATTTATAATACCGAGTTTGGGCTTGGGTAGCTCAATTAGGTCTAAGCGATTGATCAAATCGAATCAAGAGTTGGTTAGATGGGATCAACATTGCTTAAATTGACCAATCTATTAGGATTAAGTCTAGATCAAGATCGAGTCACGATCAAGCAAGACCTAATTAGGCTCAGAGGTTAGAGTCTCGATTGTAGGCTAACCCAGTTGGTTCTGGCTCAATAATTTGGTGTCTAAGGTAAGTTTGGCAGATACGACCGACTGGTTTTTAATTGGGAGCTATTCGATCTGAATGCATTCTTGTACGAGTTAATGGCATATCCCTTCCACCGATCTTACTTACTTGGCCATATCTGTTGACTCAGTTCTAATTTGAGGTGGTCAATAATCTGAGCTCACCCATGCCACTAGGTTAGTCATAATTATTATGATAATGACAAGTCTAGTTTAATGAGACCTGAATCAATTCTCCCTAAGAAAAGATTAAGTTTAAGGTCTTCCACCATTGTAGATGTGCAGGCCCTTCCTGGGGTTGATTATTCTCAGCTGGATACAGTGGCTTAGTTGCACCAAAAAGATGCAACCATGTCTATTAGGCACTGGATGCTATGGGCTGGAGGATGAGTTAGGCTTAAAATTCCAGATACGGTGAGAGACTCAATTAGAAATCCAGTCTATGCAAATGGTGGGTCTGACTTAACTAAAGAGTGGATCAATATTTCAGATACGGTGAGATTCATGAATCTAGGTGAAGAACACTGGACTTCTGTGAAATGTATCCTTAAGTACTTAAGAAGAACTAAGGATATGTTGTTGATCTTTGGTAATGGAGAACTCTAAGTCCAGGGGTATACAGACTCGGACTTTATGTTCGATGTACATGATCGAAAGTCGACATCTGGGAGTCTATTTTTGTGCAATGGTGGAGCTGTCAGTTGAAAAAGTTTCAAACAGATAGTGATAGCATATTTCACCATGGAAGCGGAATATATCGCTGCATCAGAAGCTACGAAGTAGGCATGCGGCTATAAAAAGTTTGCCGTGGAGATCAAAGTGATGCCATCAGATGCCATTCCTCTGTACTGCGACAACAATGGTGTCATAGCTCTTGCTAAGGAGCTGAGGTCTCATCAGAAGTCCAAGCACATCAAGCGGCGATACCATCTCATCCGCGATTACCTCAAGAAGGATTACATCGAGGTCAAGAGAGTCAACTCCGCAGATAATGTGGTGGACCCACTTACAAAGCCGTTGGGCCAATAGAAGATCGAAGCCCATCTTAAGAAGATGGGACTTTGATTTGTAGCCAATTGGTTTTAGATCAAGTGGGAGTTTGTTAGATATGAGTGCCCTAAAAGCCAAAATTGGCTGACACTTGTAATACACTTCTAAGGGCAAAATAATAATTTTAACTATTAATAATAAAGTGGGTTATTTTCTATCACATAAGTGTATTTAGTGTCTGTGATACATCCCTTGAGTTAGTGGTAATGATAATTCATATTTTCAAGAGTTAAAAATTTAAGACAAGAATTTTCATTATTAACTCATAAAATGCTCCTGACCGTAGGATCATCATGAGGATGATGACTGATCCAGAAGGTTAGTGTACAATCACTTCTTTGTAGTAGATGAGTCTTGAGTCTATGGTGTAGAGACACCAAAGCAAGAGTACAGGTACTCATTAGAGAATGAGGGCGCTGAGCATGACCACCTTGAGTAGTCATAAGGAAGTCTACCTTCTCGTCGATGACTGACTCAATGCTACAGTGGTATATCTGGTTCTTTGACTTGAGGTGCATCGACAGTTCACCTTGAGGGTGTTATAGTTTGACTACACCATGACTCGATCTCCTAGCCATTCGAAACCCTGAGGTGTATGTTGGCTATAACATGTTTATTGTAGGAATTGGATTGCACCAAGATGGAATCTAT
This sequence comes from Cocos nucifera, assembly GCA_006176705.1. Classification (NCBI taxonomy): domain Eukaryota; kingdom Viridiplantae; phylum Streptophyta; class Magnoliopsida; order Arecales; family Arecaceae; genus Cocos; species Cocos nucifera. Next base: position 69,800 of record QRFJ01003187.1, on the reverse strand, counting down.
CTACCTCGATGGATGAGGAATAGCCCTATGATGATCATGAGAATCAAGTCCATAAGCCCATGGCCATGGCAGAGAGTGTGAAATAATAGAAAGAGTTTCTATTAAGATTTTCACATCAGACTTGAATTGAATGATTAAATCATATGATAGAAATTAGGGTTTGACGAGTTCACCTTAATCCTAATTTAATCGGGGCTCAAGATAGAAGAACTTAATCACACAACTAGCTGCACCAAGAGGTTCATTTTTAGTTTTGATGGGTTGCCACCATATGCTGCTAGGTGTCACTGATGGATTTTGGGAGCAACTAGAATGATTTTGATGATCGATCATTCTAGTTGTCTAAATTAGAAAAGTTTTGATCCATCAAAAGAAGTTTTGATGTTGTCGATGATAGAGATCATGACATATCCCATTACCATATAGAGCTGAATCTAACTGGATCACACAAATAAGAGTTTGGATCTAGATATCATCAATTGGACTAACCCAATTCAATTAATTTGAATAAGATTCAATTAGGTTCAGGAAAATCATGCTAGCACATGATTGAGCCTAACATTCTCCTTTTTCTATCTAAATTAGTTTGTGCTCACTCAGGTACCTTTACCTGGTTTGACTGGAGCTTATCCAAGACAAAAAGGGGTTATCTTAATTTATGAGATAAATTTGAGACGACACCTGCTATTTTTCATCACCTGCTAATTCTTGTACTTTGACTTGGTCAAACGTTGACCTTTGACCATTGGACATTTGCCCATGTGTCACACACTTATTGGAGAGTAGATAGGGGCTTGTCCCCTCTCTGAAAATTGGAAAGAAAGGGGGCGCATGCCTAGGATGGCATGCACCCATGGATAGGGATGCTGGAGTCCCATACGGACGGGACTCCAGATTGCTTGTTGGATTCAAACTAGGTGATCCTTATCTATAGACTTTGACCAATCTTGGGTACCACCTTAGGATGAATCTGTGGGTCTCTAATCCCACCAATCAGATTTAAATCTGATTGAATGAAGCAATGTGATTGGCCGGGGTGATGCAGCACTGCATGGTGCAATAGAGTCTATAAATAGACCCTATCTGCGCCCACTTTTGAGAACTCCTCTTCCAAGCCACGCCCTAAGGCTATCCCTCTCCCTTCTCCATGCCACCTTCTAGTCCTCTCCCTCCTCTCCATGCCCAAAGAAGTTGGGTCCTCAGATTAGTGCGAGTCAAGCAAAGAAAGGCTGACGAAAAAGAAAGAAGGCAGCATTGCTGCACAGACGATGGGTGATCTTTAGAAGATGTTTTGAAGATCCTCCAAATTAGATCCAGATTTGATTTTTGAAGAAAAAAAAGAGAAGGAGAAGATCTCTAGATCCAGCTTGAGTGGATACCGGTAGAGGCTAGGTGCTTGCGTGGCTAGATCTAGAACCTCAGAGCTTCCACAGGATCATCAACGGATAATCAGATTACCCAAGATCAAGGTAAAAATTAATTTAGAATTAATTTAGTTTATTTTATTAACTATTAGTTTATAAATTAGATCTGAAAAAGTGTCAGATCTGATCTGAATCTAAGAGGTGATTTTTGAAATATGCCTCTCGATCCAATCAGATCTGAATGAACCTGATCCGGAAAATCAGGATTTTTCTTTAGAAGTAGCTCAGCTCTAAAAGTGACTGGTGGATAATGCCCCAGTTGGCCTGAGTGGAGATTTGAGCAAGATCACCTTAGTGAAGAATATCCTGACAAATCTAATTTAGATGTATGACAAGAACAAGGCCAAGCTCCTTCAATTGAGGATCTAAATAACCTATCAGAAAAATGTCATGAAGGATGCCAAAGATGAGTCCGCTGTTCTGAGGGAAAGGTTAAGAGAGGCTGAGGAAGACTTCCAGAGAGCTCAGAAGCTCCTTGACGAGAATATGATGGCAAGGAGGGAGTTTAAAGAAAAAGTGAATCATTTGAAGCATCTCTTGTAATGGCCGGGACTAGCAGTTCGAAGTTTGAATAGGACTTCATTTTTTCTCTCCCTTGTTTTTTTTTTAAAATTAGTCTAAATGGCTTCTGTAATGAACTTCACTTTAATGAAATAATATTTCTTTCAATTATTCTTCATTATCGTACTTTACTTTGATGTTTGCTGAACTTCTCGACTATCATTGTATGTCCAAAGTAGGCCTTTTGTTTTGAAACAATAATTTTCATTTAGTCTTTCGTAGATCTATCCCCTTTGTTTATGAATAAGAATTTTTCAAACTTGCATGGGAATAAACTTATCCTCTCATTTGAGAACTAGAAATCTTCATATCCCTTATAAGGATCTTCACCCATGTTAGGATGAGGTTCTTCTTCTATTTTTAATATGGATAACCTTCTGTTTAAAAATCGAAGGCCTTAATATTCCTCATAAGGATCTTGACTCACGTTAGGATGAGGTTCTCCTTCTATTTCTAACGTGATTAACATCTTATTTAAGAATCGGAGGTCTTAATCCTTGTTAAGATAAGGTTAACTTCCTATTTAAGAACCAGAGGTCTTTACCCTTGTTAAGATAAGGTTAACCTCCTATTTAAGAACCAGAGGCCTTCTACTTCATTTAAGAACAAAGCTCGACTTAATCCTTTCCTGCCATAATTCAACTTACACAAAAGACAAGTTAAAATAAAAAAAAACCTTTTATTGAAATGTATTTATTGATAGTACATTTGTAGATTTTTTTAATTCCAAGGTCGGGATAGCGTAGTTCCTTTAAGCTTTTTTATGCGGTAAGTTTCTGATCGGATGACTTCCTTGATTTCATAAGGATCCTCCCAATTTAGAGCAAGTTTTTCTTGACTTTGGAGTTGAGAAATCTTCACTCAATGTAGCACCAGGTCTCCGACCTTGAATATTTTACTCCTGACTTTAGAATTATAGTATCGGATGACTTTTAGCCTATAAGCTGCCATCCCAATTTAAGCTGTCCTCCATTCTTCTTCAAGCAAATCAGGATTTATCCTGAGATCTTGTGAATTATTTTATTTATTGAAGCTTTCAACTTGTGCTAAGAAAAGTTCAAGCTCAACTGGAATGATCATCTCAATCCCAATAGTCAGAGAAAATGGAGTTTTTTCAGTAGGTACCCTCTAAGTAGTTCTATAGGCCTAGAGCAAATGGTAAAGCTCATCCGTCCATGTTCCTTTCGTCCGTTCAAGTCTTACGTTTATTTGTTGCAGTAGAGTTCTGTTGGTTACCTTGGCTTCACCATTCGCTTAAGGATGGGTGATAGATATGAAATGATGAGAAATGTTTAAATCTTTATAGAATTCAGCAAACTTTATCCCTACGAACTGGCACCCATTATCAGTAATTAAAGTTTGAGGTGGGCCAAACCTATATACTATAGATTTCCAAATAAAGTCTTGTATTTTAGCCTTAGTAATTTTTGCAAGGGGTTCGATCTCTATCCACTTGGTGAAGTAGTCCACTGCCATTAAGAGAAATTTTCACTATCTGGATGCCATGAAAAATAATCCAAGTATATCCAATCCCCATTGTGCAAATGGCCATAGAGCACTCAAGAGTGTGAGCAAGAAAGCTAGTTGCCTTTGAACATTAGCATTTCTTAGACACCAATCATATTTTCTTACATAGTCAACTACGTCTTGATGCATAAACGGCCAATAATATCCTTGTTGAAGTAGCTTATAAGATAATGATCTAGCTCCATGGTGGTTTCCACATACTCTTTCATAAACTTTTCTTAGGGTATAATCGACTTTAGATGGTCGAACGCATTTGAGAAGTGGCAAGGAATAAGACCTCTCATATAGCTTATTCTCATATAAGATGTAGCGAGAGGCTTAATTTCTCAACTTCCAAGCATCTTTAGAGTCTCTAGAAAGGATGCCACCTTTAAGATATAAGACTAAAAGATCAACCCATCTAGGTTCATGGTCTACTTACATTACTGTTTGAGGTTCCTCCAAGCTTGGCTGCTGAAGAACTTCGAAGAAAACCTCCTTTGGCAACTTGTTCGAAGCTAGAGTAGCCAATTTGGATAGAATGTTGGCTTTAAAATTCTCTATCCTTGGAATCTGCTGAATGTCAAAATCAATAAAGGTCAAGGCCAAACTTTTCATTTTGTCCAAATATTTTCTCATATTTTCTTCCTAAGCCTTATAGCTGCCATTAATATGTCCTACTACCAATTGCGAATCACTGTAGATTTTCACATGGTCTATCTTCAATTCCTTAGCTAATTTTAATTCTGCAATCAGAGCTTTGTATTCTGCTCCATTATTAGTCGCAGAAAATTCAAAGCATAGCATATATTTGATAATAACCCCTTTTGGATTAATAAGGATCGAACCTGCACCTGCTCTAGAGGCATTGGATAAGCCACAACATATAGGGCTCATAAATCTTCAAGAAGATCTGCTTTCTCTTCAGGAAAGTTCAGCTGAAAACTAGTAGCATTGGCTTCTTGTTGCTCAAGCTTTGCCGAATTTGGAATTGTGCATTCTACCATAAAATCAATCAATATTTGAGCTTTAACAGATGACCGAGGTTAAAATTTTATATCAAATTCTATGCGGTTAATCATCCATGTTGCAATTCTTCCAGAAGTGTCAAGCTGATGAAGAGCTGCTTTTATAGGTTGATCCATGAGGATTACTATTATATGCCCTTAAAAATAAGATCAGAGCTTCCTAGCTGCAATCAATAAAGCATAGATTAGCTTTTCTAATTTGGTATACCTTGTTTCTTCATCTCGTAGGACTCGCCTTATGTAGTAGATCGGCTTTTGAACTTTATTCTCCTCTCTGTCCAAGATAGCTCTGATGACCACTAGAGATATTGCCAAATATAAGAGTAACTCTTCACTAGATTTAGGCTTGGCAAGGAGGGGAGATGAGCTGAGGTAGCTCTTCAATTCTTTAAAGGCTTGCTGATACTCAGAGGTCCAACATTAGTTCTTTGATTGCTTAAGCACTTGGAAGAAAGGCATGTAGCAGTTCATCGATCTTGAAACAAAATAATTTAAAGCCATAATCTTTCTCGTCAGGTGCTGGAAATCTTTTATTATCTTGGAAATGATCAGTTCTTGGATAGCTTGGATCTTCTTTAGATTGGCTTCGATGCCATGCCTCGATATCATGAATTTCAAAAAAATTTTTGAAGTCACTCCAAAGGCATATTTGATTGGATTCAGCTTTATTTTGTATTTCTAGAGAGTGTTGAATGTTTCTTCTAGATTGACAACATGATTTTTTGAAGATCAGTTTTTAACAAGCATGCCATCCACATAAACCTCCATATTGTGGTCGATCTATTCCTTGAAAATTTTGTTCATCAGGCATTGGTAGGTTGCACCTACATTTTTAAGTCCAAATAGCATAATCCTGTAACAATAAAGCCCACGGTCAGTAATAAAAGTAGTTTTCTCTCCATCTTTAGGTGCCATCTGAATTTGATTGTAGTCAGAGAAAGCATCCATGATGATAAGAAGCTCATGGCCTGAGTTTGTGTCCATCAATTTGTCAATTTTGGATAGAGGGTAGCTATCTTTTGGATAGATCTTATTCAAATTAGTAAAGTCTATGCATATCCTCCATTTGCCATTTGCTTTCTTGACAAGAACTACATTAGTGATCTAATCTGGGTAGGATACCTCCTGGATGAACTTGACTTTGAGGAGTTTGTCTACCTCATCCATGATCGCCTTCTGTTACTTGAGTGCAAAGTTTCACTTTTTTTGCTTCATAAGTCAGTGCTTGAGATCCATACTTAGGTGGTGTTCTATTATGTCTGCATCTACTCCAGGCATATCTACAGGAACCTAAGCAAAAATATCAGCATTCCTCTATAGAAAGGTGACAAGTTGCATTTTAATCTCTTCTTTCAAATTTGTGCCGATCTGAACTATGTGGTCCTTATTTCCATCATTCAAAGAAACTGCAATAAGGTCATCAATTGGTTCTCCCCACTCCTCAGTCAAATCATCACAAATGTCAAGCCTATCTACTAGACAAAGTTTGGGCTGCTTTCCTCCCTACAGAGTAATTGTATAAAATGATGTGCTAGGGCTTGATCTTCTCTGACTTTTCTGACTCTATATTCTATTGGAAACTTCATCTTCAAGTAGTATGTCGATACCACAGCTCTGAATACATTCAACCCGGATCATCCAAGAATGGCATTATAGGTAGAAGGAGCCTTTATCACCAAAAAATCAATCTGAGCTTTGGATTGCTTTGGATACTGGCTCACCATAACTGGTAGAGTGATTATTCTTTTAATCGGTATAGTGTCACCAGTGAACCCCACTAATGCAGAGCTTAGTGGCCCCATGTGACTATCAAGTATAGACATTTTAGAAAAAGCACTATAAAATAAGATATCAACCAAACTTTTATTATCTACCAAGACACGGTGTACATCATAGTTTACAATATTTAAAAAAATTACAATCACAACATCATGCAAAAATTGAATCCCTTGTGCATTTTCTTCAGTGAAAGTAATAAAGGAACCAGATCTAGGATTTCAAGGCTAGATCTTGAAACTTTTTCAAGATCTAGCAGCAAAAGACTAAAATAAATCAAAATTTATTTTCAAAAGATAGAGAATCCCTAGATCTAAGATCCTATTACATGATTTTGGCATGAGATTAAATCAGAAATTAAAAACATAAAGAAAGAAGAACATGTTGATCATATCAACATGCATCTACACTACATCTAATGTAGGGACGTAAAAGTAGATCAAATCTATAGTATCTATGCAAGTTAGACATTCTAACTTACTGATCAAGGCTTGAGGATGATGCTTCAAGCTACACACACATCCGGCCTCTATGAGATATCCACACGAGCCCACAAACTCCGATAAGAAGTCCTACATAGAAAATCAACACAATATGCTAGTACTATGCTGATCCTTCTTCGACGATTGATCCGATGCTTCTTTCTTCAAGAGTTGAAAGATACTACAAAAAATTAAAAGAAAGAGAAGAGATTTTAGATATGAGACACTCTCAAAAAAATCTCAAAAGTGGAGGAAAAAAATGAGCGGAAGAAACCCTAGAAGAAGACCCTTTTCTTCTTCTTCTTTCTTCTCTCACTTAGACACCTGGATTGGTGTCTATGAAAACCCAATGCCCAAGAACCTTTTACCTATGATTTTCACACACCCAAAACCTCTCTCTATTATCAGCAATACAAAAAAAAATTAGTCAAAAATTCATTTTAAATATTGAGATATGAAAGAGTCTTGTCTAGGTCAAACACCAAGATAAGGTAGGTCTAAAATAGGCAACTAGTTGGGATGCCCAACACTTGGGCGCCCCCTCCTTTCTTTATACCATGGACCACCAAGAATAAGCATAGAAAATCCTCTTCTTTACCATAAGAAAATGGGAGAAAAATCAGGGATGTGGGTGGCACAAAACAAGGAGGAGTTTTAGGTGCCTAAAATTCTATCTCATAGAATTTAAGTCAAAACCAACTCCTAATTTGACTTGGTCCACAACCAAATGCCATCTAAGGAATAAGGGAAGGCTATGGGCATGCGTGAAGGCCTAGGAAAAGGTTTTTTCACATTCCAAATCAAAGAGAAGGGGCGTAGGGGGCATGAGGAGTCAATGGTGCAAGGAATAGGAAGTTCTAGTCATACTAGGACTCCTATTTTGACTTGATCCAAGTGATTTATGAACCAAAATAAATTAGGATTTATTTAACCCAATTAGAATAGGTCTTATTCCAACTAATAACCTAATAAATTATATTAAACTAGATTTAATTTTTAATTAAATTAGAGATTGGGTTCAATCAAGTCCTAATTGAACTAGGACTAGTTCTTCCTTACAATTGGCTTATCCAATAAACCAATTGAACTTGATCCAATCAAGTACAAACTAAATATAATTAAATTATATTTAATTAAACTTAATCTTAGTCCTCTAGCTTAATCAAATTAAGCCAATTAGCAATCAAATTGCTAATCGATCCTCCTACAATACTTGCACTAGGTTAAACATCAATGATATTGATTGTTTAACCTTAGAACGATTCTTAATCATTGATCAACCATCCGATTGGATCATGAACTCTAATGTGTGTAATCCCATAGGTTCGAACCTAAGCCGATAGCATAAAAATAAATTTTTATACCAGTCGAAGTGACCATCTAGTAATGATATCCGATGGTCGGATAGGTCGAATGTATAGAACAACATATTTAGAACCCATGTGGATATAGTTTCCATATAATTCATCTCCTTGACCAAAATGCTCGTAGGATACCTCAGAGTTCAACTGTCAACTCTGATTAAGCTATCCACATTGTATTTTAAAATATCAAATCTATCTTATGGATTATCCTGGCTAAGATTTTGCTATATTGAAATGCAGTGATACATTCTTCTCCAACTCTTGGAGTGGTCAATCTTATCTTGATCACCCACGAACATTGCAAGTACTTGACTATTCTTAGAAGTCTTCCATTATTGAATTAAAAATTTAATTAGTCTGATATTAAAGCATAGTGAGCTGCTTGCAAGTCACTGAGATGATCTCAGGCCTAAGGGATACTTGTATCTATATTCCATCAGAGACATTCTCGACAACAGAATGCTCTAAAGTTGGTCATGTTCAATGATGATGTACCCATACATCTTACCTGCATGCCATACTAGTATCTCCACATGATGAAAAATATGCAGGGTTTCATGCATGAATTTTAAAAACTTTTTTGAAACTAACACAGTGAAACATGCAGATTAAACCATTTAATCTACAAATACATGTAATCAAATAACTAAACCCTACAACTAGGACCTTTAACATGTCATAATATATTTTAAATTTAAAAATAAAAGAATTTGGTATTGATCAAATCAATATTCTAAATCAAAAATGATTCTAGATTTGAAACCTAGATCACATCTAGGTGAGAGGATAGATCATATCTCTTACCTTGCATGGGTTAAGAACTCCATGGTTGATTTTTATTATTGTCTTTGGAGCTGCACACGCATCCAACCTCTACAAAAGATTCATACGAGGCTACAATAAAATTGGAGGTTCATCGAACGAAGATCCGCTCGAAGTGCTAGCTTCTCACGGATCCCTCTAAATGGTTAATCTAAAATTTATTCTTTGAATCTCTTGAATATTCAAAGAGATAAAGAATAAGAGGAGAATTAGGAGAGAAATCTAATCTTTAGATTTTCTAAAAAATAGAAATTAAATACATTAGAGAAGACTCCTAAGAGAAGATAAATCTTCTCTTTCAGGACATTAATGACTGATGTCCTAAAAACATCCTTATGCTAGGATAAAGGAAAGACCTTCTCCTATAGGCTCTTTTCATATTTCTAGATCTCACACACTTTGATTGTTTCTATAGAAAAATCATACAAAAATATAGAGAAGAAGGATTCTCAAAAAAACCCTAAGAGAAGACCATCTTCTCTTTTCCTTCTCTCATCAGGACTTGATCAGAACATGTCCAAAATTGATCTTCATGTCCCAACATCTTGGAGCATAGATCTCCATGCCCTCATCCTCTCTCTCTCTCATATTTGTATCATATAAAAATTATAAATAAAAATTAAGAACATAAACCATGAATGAAAATAATGAGAGAAGACATTTTCTCTTGCCTATGTCTTCATTAAGACATGAACTTTTCATCTCTTAATGAAGACTTTTCTTCCAAGAATGTAGGTGCCCATAATTCCCATGCCAAGACCTCTCTTTTTCTTATTTTTTTCATGATAAACAATGATTTTTTGATGCCCTCCCTCTATCTAATAGGAGGCGCCATAGAATAAGGGAGACTAGGTCAAAATGACCTAGTCAAACAAGAAAGCAATGGGGCGTCCAACTCTTGGACGCCCCTTCACCTATTTTTCCTGCATGGAGAATAAGAAACCATGCACAAAAGAGAGGAAAAAGTGGCAACAAAAAGAAATTATGGCATGGAGAAAATGGGTGCAAGAAGAGAAGACGAGTTTTGGTCAAGAGGCACTCTTTTAAAAGGAAACAAACCCAAACCACTTTCCAAAAGGGTCAAATCAGATTTGATTCAAATTAAACTAGATGTGGGACATGGAAAATCAATCTTAGGCATGAAAATCATAGAAAAAATTTAGAAATAAAATTAGATGGGCATTGGAGATAATTTGCACAAGGAAGGAAACAAGGAATCCTAGTCTAACTAGGATTCTCATGTATTGACTTGGTCAAATTAATTTTTAATTAAATTATAATGAGATTAATGCAAGCCTAATTATGGATGATCTTAGTCCAACTAGAAACCAAATTAAGTTTAGTTTAAACCATATTTAAATCTGATTTAAATTCAAACTCAATTAGAAATTAGGTGCACTCAAATCCTAGTCCAACTAGGAATTATTCTTCCTTGCAATTGGCTTATCCAATAAATCAATTAGACTTAATCTAATTAAATCCAAATCAATTTTAATTGAATCTAATTCAATTAAACTTAATCTTAGCTTAATTTCTCAATCAAATTGAGCCAATTAGCAATCTAATTGTTAATCGATCCTCCTGCAATACTTGCATTAAGTCAAACATCAATCACATTGAATGTTTGACCTCAGAACAATTCTCAATCATTGATTAACCATTTGATTAAGTTACAACCTCTAATGTGTGTGATCCTATAGGTTCGAATCTAAGTTGGTAGCATAGGAATCAATTTTTATACCAATCAAAGTAACCATCTAGCAATGATTTTCGACGTCTAGATAGGTCGAATGTATGCAAAGCAACATTCTTAGAACCCTGGCCCATGGTTACCATATAATTCATCTCTATAATCAATAATGCTCAAGATGACTTCGAGTATGCTTCCAACACTCATATAAGTCATCTCTATTGTATCTCAAAATTTTGTAAATTTCGTGACTCCTCACGAGGATTACCTAGGCTTATGTTTTGCTAAATTGAAACACAACAGGACATTCTCTTTCTGAAGCTAACCAGGAGTGGTCAATCCTATCTTGACTCACACACCAACTTCATAAGTACTTGACTATACCCAAAAATCTTTCGAACCTATATTAGAAATATGGGCAGTCCAGCACCAAAGTATAGTGAGTTGCTTGCAAGTCACTGTGGTGATCTCAGGTCAGAGGGACACTTATATCCATTAGCTTTAGCTAGCTACTCTTGATAGTAGAGTGCTACATTGATCATGTTCAGTGCAGATATACTCTTACATCTCATCTGGATGTCATACCAATGTCTCCACATCATTTGATTATGAAGACATACAACGCATATGGCATACAGCGACCTACACTCGATAAATTATCATCCTTATTAATAATTTATCATTTGATCATGAATAATTTAAGAACCATCGAATAAATCCTTCTTTATCAATTGATTATGGTTCTATGGACTTCATCATTATTTAGAAATTTATTTAAGAAAGATAGAACTTCCATGATGAACCAGCCAAATAACTATTATTATTAGATGATTCATATACTAATCCTAATCATCTACTACTTAGATAATTAGCTTTAGGATATATTTTCCAACAACCTTCACTTGGACTAAAGCCAATTAGAATGATATTAAACATCCTATCTTCTACTTGAGTTCATAGAACTCCTTAGTTTTGAGGCCTTAGCAAATGGGTCAGTCAAGTTCTCCTTTTTCATCAATTTTCCAAAGTTCGACGTCATCCTGATCTAAAATCAAAGATAATAGCGATGCAGAATATGCTGGTCCTTCAGTTATTTAGCCGAAGCTATGGCTCCAGTGCTATGATAGGACTGAACCATCGGTGGAGGGTGTCACTCTCAACCTACTAATGAACCTCAACAACTATACAGCTTACATAGCAGCATCATATGCTATAATGTACTCTACATCACTAACTAAATAGGCTAAAGTATCTTGTTTGGAACCTTTCCAGTAGATTGCTCCTACAATTAGGGTATGATTTAACACTTTCTTATTGTCATCTTATTCTGACTAATATTAAAACTTCTATATGTTTTAAGTCAGTATTTTCATATTTGAGTCACTGGATCTTAGTATTTTTCAAATACCTAGGGATTGTCCATACAATCTTCTAGTGGTTTATAGTTAGATCAAACTGGTATCTATTCACTACATTAGTGAGTATGCCATATCTAATTTTGAACATGGAAAAATTAGATGATAGCCAAACCTTTATTCCTTGCAATACTGGAATACCATTCTCGATTAAGAGAGTTTTATCAACAGACAACACAAGAAATAATACTATAGAATATTTTGTCCACTTACAAATGTAGGATTTATCTTTATTCATAACCAAGACATACGTTCAAAACGTATGTTCCAAAATTGAGATAATAGCCAAATGGGCTTTATAGGTCTTTATCTTTCCATCTACGCTACTCTGATCTTTTCGAAAATCCATTTATACCCAAAGGATTTTATCCCTTCAAGTGAATCATCTAGTGTCCATACACTATTGATTTTCATGAACTTCAATTTAAATTATGTGACTCCAAGCCACTTCTCATAGTCAGACCACTGCATTGCATCCTTATAGATGATCGAATCCTTGTTGTTCTCATTGAGCTCAACAAGATCGCCATTCCGATCCTAGATATTGAAGTATCTATCCGACTAATGTGGCACTTTACTGAATCTCCTTAAGGGTGCCACTTGAATGGGCTCTAGGTTTGATCTGATCAAATTTGGTTCTATAGGTTTACTAGATAATGTTAGTTCTTTTCTACCAGTCAAACTTTTTTAAGTCTAAATTGATAGGCATCAGTTCCTTCTCTAAGAAACTTCTTTTCAAAAGAAATATCCTACTGCTGATGAACATCTTATGTTCTTCAGCATGGTAGAATTATTAACTCTTAAACACCTATTGGACCAAGATCTAAGTTTATCTATATGCAAACTTATGACATAGGCCGATCAACCCTAAACCCAAAGGTGAAAGAGTCTAGGTCTATGCCTAATCCGTATCTCATACGGAGATTTACAATAGATTTATTTGATATATATTCAAAGTAAAACTAGTAGTCATAAGAGCACAATCCTGAAACAGATAGACAAGTAGACTTTATTATGGATTGAACCATGTCTAACAAAGTTCAACTTCTTCTTTTAGATATACTATGTTATAAAAAAAAATTCATTAAGAGAGAATCCTATTCTCTCCTAGATATGTCATAAACTCACTGGATAAGTATTCGCCTCTTCGATTTGATCGAAGAGTTTCAATACCATTTTTGGTTTGTTCTCTAATTTCATTATTAAATTATTTAAATATTTTAAATTATTCAAGCCAGATGTACCCATGATAAGATAGGTCGTCTGTAATAAAATATTAATATCTTCCTTTGGTACTTAAGTTCATAGGTCCATATACATCACTATGTATGAGACTTGGAACTTTATCAGCTCCATCTTTTTTAATAAAAGATGATTTTGTCACCTTCCTAAGAAGACAAGACTCACAAGTTATCAATGATTCACAATCATTGATGTCGAGATTTTCCTCTCAAGCTAACCTATTTATCTTATTCTTGTCAAGATGACTAAGCCTAGAATGCCAAAGATAGACATCCATGACATAATCTAACTTTGGTATTTATTAAATATGTACATTACACTTAACAAGCTGTTTAAATGTTAAATATAATTTTTTTTATTGATCATGTATTATTGTAATATTATTCATAATAATATCATAACAATCCTCTTTTTTTTTTTAATAAATGACAACCATCTCTGAGCAAAAGGCCAACAGAGATCACATTTATCATAAATGATGGACATTGATGATAATCACTCAAAATGACATCTTTTGAAAATAAACATGATAATTCCTAAAGCTAGGATTGGAACAGAACTTCCATCCCTAACATTCAGGTATCTCTCACCATTTTCAAATATTTTACTTTCCAATAGTCCTTGCAACAAATTGCATAAGACCACCGGTATCTAATACCCAGGTAGTAGAATTATATATAGAAAAATTTTAAGGTGTTATCATATAACATTCTTAATGAGCAACTCTTACTCCTTTCTCATGTTTAGCCTGTTATGGTCAAGAAAACTAAGATAATTCTTTTTTCTATAATCAAACTTTTAAACAGTAAAAGCACTATGCCTGATTTGGATCAATTTTGGACTAATTATTTTAACTAGGCTTAGAAGTCCCAATACAAACCAATTCGTACTACTGAATCAATTTTAACTCTCGATACTAATTATCGAAGTTGGATCCCATAAGTTATCACTATCTAATAATGATTGGAGCAATTAGGGTTTAGCCTTATTTTATGAGAAAAGAGAACATATATCTAAGTATGTGAATTATATTAAGCCTAGAGACTTGGATTTTAGTCTTAAGGTTCTTCCACTATTTTATTCGAATTGGTAGCCTCTACCTCCAATTCGGAGAATTATTTTAATTTTCTAGCAGATACTAGAATCCACATAAACTGCACATGAGCCCAACTTTGGTGCCAACCCATGTACATCTAAAAATAGATTCATAATCAATTATTTCTTCAAATAATTTTTAGTAATTTAATTTTGCCCCCTCAGAAATCTAATCAGTAGGCTTTGGACTCCACTATAAGGATCCGATTAGGTTCAACCATTAACACGACTATACTTGGTACATCTAACCAATGAATGATTAGGTCCAACTTTGGTTGGCCATCCTAACCACCATTAGAGAGATACTTCCAAGTTATCATATTATGAATGATAATTCTATTAGTCAATAAGCACCAGGCCTTTGGGCCTCCAATGATTATTGAGTTAATGGACCCATTATCATCCAACTTAATAGGAGGCTATGACTCAGTTATCTTCATAACTTTATTATTTTAATGACCTAATAATTTTAGAAAATTTAAATTATTAATGATTTAAGGATAGAAAGGATATGGACCAATTTGCTCCCACTGACTTTACCAAGTCAAGTCCTCCCACTGACTTCTCAAGTCATTGACAAGAACTAGAATCAATTTTAGTCCATGGGCACCTAGATCAGTCTCACTGAGTAAAATCAGTCTCACTGATTTTTTATGTGACATGGGTTAGCTCGAATCAATGAGCAACCTAATCAAAACCTGATTAACCACATTGGCTAGGTAAGTGAGATCGATGGAAGGGTCTGCCAAGGATTTTCTTAGACACCATTAGAAATGGCCAGGTAAGTGGGCTACCAATTAAAAACCATCAGTCTGGGATGCCAAACTTACCTTAGACATCAATCGATTTATCAGTTTTAATTTGGTTTGCCTAAAGACTCGGGCTCAACCACTGAGCCATAATCAGTATCCATTTATTAGATGTATGGACTTTGATCAACTATAACTATTGAAGTGATTTATAAAAATGATCTAATCCTAATTAACTATTAATTAGATTTGATCAATTTCTTAACCAAGTCCATATTTAATCTAACCTTAGGTCTAACCCAGTTAAGAACCTAATCAAAACTAACCAATTATCCATTAACCCATGTTTTATGAAATTATCTTAGGATTTTTAAATCACAAACTTAGATCCTAAACAATCACTTAATTCTTAATTAAGTTCAAAGCTTATGGGTTTAGATTTATGAAATCTCAGAACTAATTTTTGATTTGATCATTTAAAAAAATTTTAAATTATAAATAGTTTACATTGAATCATATTCAATATATGATTTTAGATCTGATTTATTTTAATATTTTGATCATATCCTAAGATTTCAAATCTAGGATTTTACAGAAAGTAAGTTCTTAATTTAAATTTTATAAAATAAATATATCACATACATTCCAGATTCAAAACAAAAGATACATATCAACATATGTAACAATGGAATCTAGATCTAAACATAAAACATATCATATGGATTAGATCATAAATTATTTAAAATTAGATTTAAAATTTAAAAATAAATCATAAATTATTTTAGATCTCATCTAATATATTTATGATTTAGGTTATTTGGGTCAGCACATACTAGGACAACCTCTCCATTGTAAGGGATAAATCTTATAGCAGGACAATCTTATAACAGTATGTGCAATCCGATATTATTTAAATCTAATCTAAATAATCAAAAATAGATCTAATATCTATTTAATTTTATATTTAAAATTAAAAAATTAAATCTTAAATTTCTTAGATCTAATCAAGTAGTTCATGATTCATATTCAAATTAGTACATACTAGGACAATCTTTCCATTATAAGGGGTTAATCTTATAATAGGACAACCTTTTGGCAGTATATGCAATCTTTAATTAATTTTAATTTTTTAATTTATCCTCAAGTATATATGAACATGTTATAAAAGAACCTAGATGCTCTGATACCATTGATGAGAAATACACAGGGTTTCATGCATAAATTTCAAAAACTTTTTTGAAAATAATGTAATAGAACATGCAGATTAAACTATTTAATTTACAAATGCATGTAATCAAATTACTAAATCCTACAACTAGGACTTATAACATGTCATAATGCATTTTAAATATGAAAATAAAATAATTTGGTATTGATCAAATCAATATCCTAGATCTAAAATGATTCTAGATCTGAAACCTAGATCACATCTAGATGAGAGGAGAGATCTTATCTCTTACCTTGCATGGGTTGAGAACTCCATGGTTGATTTTTACTATTGTCTTTAGAGCCGCACATGCATTCGGCCTCTACAGGAGATCCACATGAGGTTGCAATAAAATCGAAGGTTCGTAGAACGAAGATTCGCTTGAAGTGTTAGCTTCTTGCAGTTCCCTCCGGATGGTTAATCTAAAATTTATTCTTTCAATCTCTTAGATATTCCAAGAGATAAAGAATAAGAGAAGGATTAGAAGAGAAATTCAACTTTTAAATTTTCCAAAAAATAAAAATTAAATATATTAGAAAAGACTCCTAAGAGAAGACAAATCTTCTCTTTCAGGACATCAATGACTGATGTCCTGAAAACATCCTTATGCTAGGACAAAGGAAAGACCTTCTCTCCTAGGCTATTTACATATTTCTAGATCTCACACACTTTAATTTTTTTTATAGAAAAATCATACAAAAATATAGAGAAGAAGGATTCTCAAAAAAACTCTAAGAGAAGACCATCTTCTCTTTTCCTTCTCTCATCAAGACATGATCAGATCATGTCCAAAATTGATCTTCATGCCCCAACATCTTGGAGCATAGATCTCCATGCCCTCATCCTCTCTCTCTCTCTCATAATTTTATCATATAAAAATCATAAAGAAAAATTAAGAACATAAACCATGAAAGAAAATAATGAGAGAAGACATTTTCTCTTACCTATGTCTTCATCAAGATATGAACTTTTCGTGTCTTAATGAAGACTTTTCTTCTAAGGATGTAGGAACCCATAATCCCCATGCCAAGACCTCTCTTTTTCTTCTTTTTTTCATGATAAACCATGAGTTTTTGATGCCCTCCCTCTATCTAATAGGAGGCACCACAAAATAAGGGAGACTAGGTCAAAATGACCTAGTCAAACAAGGAAGCAATGGGGCATCCAACTCTTGGATGCCCCTTCCCCTATTTTTCCTGCATGGCGACCAGGAAACCATGCACAAAAGAGAGGAAAAAGTGATGACAAAAAGAATTTATGGCATGGAGAAAATGGGTGCAAGAAGGGAAGAGGAGTTTTGGTCAAGAAGGACTCTTTCAAAAGGAAACAAACCCAAACCACTTTCCAAAAAGTGTCAAATTAGATTTGATTCAAATTAAACCAGATATGAGACATGGGAAATCAATATTAGGCATGAAAATCATAGAAAAAATCTAGAAATAAAATTAGGTGGGCGTTGGAGATAATTTGCGCAAGGAAGGAAATAAGGAATCCTAGTGTAACTAGGATTCTCATGTATTGACTAGGTCAAACCAATTTTTAACCCAATTAAAATGAGATTAATGTAAACCTAATTATAGATGATCCTAGTCGAACTAGAAACCTAATTAAGTTTTATTTAAACTATATTTAAATTTAATTTAAATTCTAACTCACTTAGAAATTTGGTGCACTTAAATCCTAGTCCAATTAGGAATTGTTCTTCCTTGCAATTGGCTTATCCAATAAATCAGTTAAACTTAATCTAATTAAGTCTAAATCAATTTTAATTAAATTTAATTTAATTAAACTTGATCTCAACCTAATTGCTCAATCAAATTAAGCTAATTAGCAATCAAATTGCTAATTATCCTCCTGCATTACTTGCATTAGGTCAAACATTAATTGTATTGAATGTTTGACCTCAAAATGATTCTCAATCATTGATTAACCATTTGATTAAGTTATATGCTCTAATGTATGTGATCCTATAGGTTTGAACCGATTGAATGTTTGACCTTAGAATGATTCTCAATCATCAATTGATCTTTTGATTAAGTTACAACCTCTAATGTGTGTGATCCTATAGGTCTGAACCTAAGCCAATAGCACGGGAACCAATTCCTGTACCAATCGAAGTAACCATCTAGCAACGGTTCTCGATGTTCGGATAGATTGAATGTATGCAAAGTAACATTTTTAGAACCCTGGCCCATGGTTACGATATAATTCATCCTTATGACTAATAATGCTCAAGATGACTTCGAGTACGCTATCAACACTCATGCAAGTTATTTCTATTGTGTTTCAAAATTTTATAAATTTTATGACTCCTCATGAGGATTACCTAGGCTTAGGTTTGGCTAAATTGAAACATAATGAGACATTCTTTTTCTGAAGCTAATCAAGAGTGGTCAATCACATCTTGACTCACACATCGACTTCACAAGTACTTGACTATATCTAAAAATCTTTCGAACCTATATTAAAAATATAGGCAGTCCAGCATCAAAGTACAGTGAGTTGCTTGCAAGTCACCATGGTGATCTCAGGTTGAAGAGATACTTATATCTATTAGCCTTAGCTAGCTACTCTTGATAGTAGAATGCTACATTGGTCACGTTCAGTGCATATATACTCCTACATCTTATCTGGATGTCACACCAATGTCTCCACACCACTTGCTTACGAGGATAACCAATGCATATGGCATAGAGCGATCTACACTCGATAAGTTATCATCCTTATTAATAACTTATCATTTGATCATGAATAATTTAAGAACCATTCAATAAATCCTTTTTTATCGATTGATTGTGGTTCTAAGGATTTCATCATAATTAAGGAGTTCATTTAAGAAAGATAGAACTTCTATGATGAACCAGCCAAATAACTATTATTATTAGATAATTCATATACTAATTCTAATCATCTACTACTTAGATAATTGGTTTTAGGACACATTTTCCAACATCACACTCCTTTGTTAAGAAGACAACCAACCTATATGGCACATAGTGACCTATGCTCGATAGAAGCTATCGTCCTAATTAATAGCTTATCGTTTGGTTGTGAATAGTTTTAAGAAATAATTGATAAATCTTCTCTTTATCGAAGCTAAATAATTTTAAAGACTTTATCACAACAATGAAGTTCATTGGAACATAAATACTTTATGATGAAAAATTATCAAAAATATATTTTATTAATTAATGAATCAATTATATTTATAAAATAGCTCAACCATCAACAGACTGACGATTGACTTTGGAATATATTTTCCAACAACTCTCACTTGTCCTAAAGCCACTCGGCATAGTATCTAATATCGATCTTCGACTTTTGATTGTCAAACTTCTTTATTGCCAAGGCTTTAGTGAAGAGGTTGGCTAGATTCTTCTTTCTATCGATCTTCTGAAGGTCGACGTTACCTCGATCCACGATCTTCCAAACCAGACTGAAGCGGTGCAGAATGTGCTTCATCCATTGGTGTGCCTTTGGTTTCTTCGCCTGAGCTATGGCACCAGTGCTGTCACAGTAGAATAGGATCGGATCATCTAGGAAGGATGCTACTCTGAGCTCGGTGATAAACTTTCTCGGCCACATAGCTTTTTTTATGATTTCTAATGCTGCGATGTACTCTACTTTGTAAATAGAGTCTACCATTGTATGCTGCTTGAAAATCTTCCAATAGATGGCTCCACCATTCAGAGTAAAGATATATCCCGACATGCTTCTGCTGTCATCATGGTGAAGGAGAAATTCTGATTTTTTGGATCAGGTTCATCCAGATCTAATCGGATCAAGAGAGATTATTTTAAAACTTTCTCTCATATATCTAGATTAGATCTGAGATGTTTTAGATCTAATTTTATAGATTTAATAAAAAAATAAATTTAATTTAATTTAATTTATACCTTGATGTGGGTAATCAGATTATCCATTGATGATCCTGCTGATTGCCTGAGATTCTAGATCCAGCCATGCAAGTGCCTGGCCTCTACCGGTATCCACTCAAGCTAGATCTAGAGATCTTCTCCTTCTTTATCACTTCTCCAAAAATTAGATCTAGATCTGATTTGGAGGATCTTCAAAACTCCTTTTGAAGATCAGCAGTCATCTCTATAGTAGTGCTGCCTTCTTTCTTTCTCGTCAACTCTTTCTTGCCTGGATCGCACCAAACTGGAGCCCAACTTTCCTTAGGTATGGAGAGGAGAGAGAGGATCAGAAGATGGCATGGAGGAGGGAGAGGGGCAGCTTTGGGGTGTGGGCTAAGAGAAACTCTCTGAAAGTTAGGTGCAGATAGGGTTTATTTATAGACCCTACTGCACCATGCAGTGCCACATCATCCCGACCAATCGCGTTGCTTCATGCAATCAAATCTAAATCTAATTGATGGGATGACATCACCAGATCCAATCAGATGAGAGACCCATAAATTCATCCTTAGATGGTGCCTAAGACTGGTCAAAGTCTATAGGCAAGGGTCACCTAAGTAGAATCCAAGAAGCAATCTAGAGTCCCATCCGTATGGGACTCCAGGCATCCCTATCCATGGGCGCACGCCATCCTAGGCCTGTGCCCCCTTCCTTTTCAAATTCAAGTAAGGGGACAAGCCCCTATCTACTCTCCAATAAGTGCATGACATATGGGTAGATGTCCAAGGATCAAAGGTCAACGTTTGACCAAAGTCAAAGGACAAGAATTAGCAGGTGACAAAAAATGATAGGTATGGTTTCAAATTTATCTCACAAATTAAGACAACCCTTTTCTGACCTTGGACAACCTCCTAGTCAGACCATAGTGAAGGCCTCTGATTGAGCACAAACTCCTTTGGCTCAGTCAGAGACAACTTATTTATGATAATAAAAGGAAGAACGTTAGGTTCAATCGAGTGCTAGCACGATTTCCTTGAACCTAATTGAATCTCATTCAGATCAATTGAACTGAGTTCAGTTCAATTGATGATCACCAGATTCAAACCCTTGTTTGTGTGACCCAGTTAGGTTCAGTTCTGTATGGTAATGGGATATGTCATGATCTCTATCATCGACATCATCGAAACTCCTTTCGATGGATCAGAACTCTTTCTGATTCAGAACAAGCTAGAATGATCGATCATCTAAATCATTCTAATTGCTCCCAAAATCCACCAGTGACACCTAGCAGTATATGGTGGCAATCATCAAAGCTAAAAATGCGAACCTCTTGGTGCAGCTACTTGTGTGATTAAGTTCTTCTATCTTGAGCCCCGATCAGATTAGGGTTAAGGTGAACTCGTCAAACCCTAGTTCTCTATCATATGATGTAATCATTCGATTCAAGTCCAATGTGAAAATCTAAATAGAAACTCTTTCTATTATTTCACTCTCTACCATGGCCATGGGCTTCTGGACTTGATTCTCATGATCATCATAGGGCTGCTCCTCTACCACCGAGGTAGATAGATTCCCATCTTGATGCAATCCAAGTTCCTACAATGAACATGTTATAGCCAACATACACCTTCAGAATTCTGATATGGCTAGGAGATCGAGTAATGGTGTAGTCAAACTATAACACCCTCAAGGTGAACTGCCGATGCACCTCAGGTCAAAGAACCAGACACACCACTGCAGCATCGAGTCAGTCATTGATGAGAAGGTAGACTTCCTAATGACTACTCGAGGTGGTCACGCTCAGTGCCCTCGTTCTCTAACGAGTACCTATACTCTCGCTTCGGTGTCTCCACACCGTAGACTCAAGACTCATCTACTAAAGAGAAGCGATTGTACACCAACCTTCCGGATCAATCACCATCCTCATGATGATCCTATGGTCAGGAGCATTTTATGAGTTAATAATGATTATTCATGTCTTAAATTTTCAACTCTTGAAAATATGAATTATCATTACCATTAACTCAAAGGATGTATCACAGACACTAAATACACATATATGATAGAAAATAACCCATTTTATTGATTTATAGTCAAAATTATAATTTTGCCCCTTAGAAGTGTATTACAAGTGTCAGCCAATTCTGGCTTCTAGGGCACATATATCTAACAATCTCCCACTTGTCCTAAAGCCAATTGGCTACAAGTCTAAGTCCCATCTTCTCAAGGTGGGCTTCGATCTTCTGCTGGCCCAACGGCTTTGTAAGTGGGTCTGCCACATTATCTGCGGAGTCGACTCTCTTGACCTCGACGTAATCCTTCTCGAGGTAATCGCATGGATGAGGTGGTATCGCCGCTCAATGTGCTTGGATTTCTGGTGAGACCTCGGCTCCTTAGCAAGGGCTATGGTGCCATTGTTGTCGCAGTATAGAGGAATGGCATCTGATGGCATTACTCCAATTTCTACAGCAAACTTCTTGTACCAAGAATGCTTCCTTTGCAGCCTCTGATGCAGCGATATATTCTGCTTCCATGGTGGAATCTGCTATCACAGTTTGCTTGGAACTCTTCCAGCTGACAGCTCCACCATTGCACACAAACAGACTCCCAGATGTCGACTTTCGATCATCTACATCGGACATGAAATCCGAGTCTGTGTATCCCTGGACTTGGAGTTCTCCATTACCAAAGACCAACATCATATCCTTAGTTCTTCTCAAGTACTTAAGGATACATTTCACAGAAGTCCAGTGTTCTTCACCTGGATTTGACTGATATCTGCTTGTGACACTCACAGCATGGGCTATATCAGGTCGTGTACATAGCATGGCATACATGAGGCTCCCTATTGCAGAAGCATAAGG
This sequence comes from Cocos nucifera, assembly GCA_006176705.1. NCBI lineage: Eukaryota > Viridiplantae > Streptophyta > Magnoliopsida > Arecales > Arecaceae > Cocos > Cocos nucifera. The sequence goes on along the minus strand of QRFJ01003187.1, from coordinate 46,718 downwards.
GATCTTGCTCATGCGTTCTATTTCCTCAGGTGTGCTAGGGCACATCTTCTTGGAAAGATGAATACCATGTCTGAAGGGTATTAATCCCCTCTTAGAGTTTTCCATACTAAACCTCTTTAGTACTTCCTCTATGTACATCTTCTGTGAAAGTCCTAGCATCCTATTCGGTCTATCCCTATAGACCTTAATTCCTAGAATAAAGGATGCTTCACCTAGGTCTTTCATGGAGAATTCCTTGGACAACCATATTTTGACTGATGTCAACATGGGAATATCATTCCCAATAAGGAGGATGTCATCCACGTACAATACGAGGAAGACAACAGCGCTCCCACTGACCTTTTTGAAAGACACATGGTTCCTCTTCATTTTTGATGAAACCAAATATTTTGATCACATCATTGAAATGAGTGTTCCAGCTCCGAGATGCTTGCTTAAGTCCATATATGGACCTTTGCAGCTTGCAAACCTTGTGATCAGTATCACTGGATGTGAAACCTAGCGGCTGTTCCATATAGATATCTTCCTCAAGATATCCATTTAAGAATGCCATTTTCACGTCCATTTGCCATATTTCATAATCGAAATAGGCTGCAACAGCAAGCAATGTGCGGATGGATTTTAGCATAGCCACTGGGAAAAGGTATCCTGATAGTCAATGCCTTCGCATTGACTATAACCTTTTGCCACTAGTCTAGCCTTGAATGTCTCCACATTTCCATCTGCACCAATCTTTCTCTTGAAGATCCATTTACACCCAATAGGTACTATACCTTCTGGTGGATCTACCAAGGTCCAGACTTGGTTTGAGTGCATCGAGTCAATTTCTGACTGCATTGCCTCTAGCCATTTCTCGGAGTCGATATCTGATATCGCCTCGTTGTAGGTTTTGGGATCATCACCATGAGCACCATTACCTATGAGGAACATTTTCCTCTACTTCCTCTGAAATAATACCTAAGTATCTTTCAGGGGGATGGAAAACTCTTTCCGATCTACGAGGTGGAGGAGGTAGTGTTCTTATTGGCTCAACCTGATTTGGTTCCAATTGGTCCTTAGCTCGTTGTACTTGTGAGACTTTCTCATCAAGCTTAATCTGCTTTCCAATGCCGCTATCTTGAATAAACTATTTTTCAAGAAAGATGGCATGTCGACTCACAATCACATTGTGGTCTTCTGGAATGTAGAAATAGTATCTTAATGACTCTTTAGGATATCCTATGAATCGAGCTCTGAAGGACCTAAACTCTAACTTGTCCGCTTGTTGTCTTTTGACATGAGCCGGACAACCCCAAATTCTGAGATGACTCAGACTTGGTTTCTTACCATGCCATATCTCATACGGTGTGGTAGGAACGGTTTTAGAGGGAACCCTATTCAGTAGATAAATTGAAGTTAATGATGAGTGTCCCCAAAGAAAATCAGGGAGGTCTGTGAAGCTCATCATGGATCGGACCATATCCAATAGAGTACGATTTCTCCATTCTAAAACTCCGTTGAGTTGAGGTGTTCCTGGTGGAGTCCATTGAGAGACTATGCCATTTTTCCTTGAGATAGTCTAGGAATTTTCGGCTAAGGTATTCACCTCCTCGATCTGATCGAAGAACCTTAATGGGTTTTTCAGTTTGTTTTTCTACTTCATGTCTGAATTCTTTGAACTTTTCAAAAGCTTCAGACTTGTGTCTCATAAGATACACATACCCATACCTAGACAGATCATCGGTAAAGGTAATGAAGTAGACAAAATTGCCTCTAGCCGGCACATCAAATGGGCCGCACACATCAGTATGTACTAGGGCAAGGAGATCTGTGGCCCTTCTCCCCATGTCCTACAAAAGGGAGTTTAGTCATTTTGCCTTGAAGACAAGATTCACAAGTTGGATATGACTCGAAAGTCAATGGACTCAATAGCCCATTTTTCTCCAATTTGTTGATCCTATCTTCTGCTATATGACCTAATCTTCAGGTGCCATAGATATCTATCGTTTGGACTATCCCTAGGTCGTTTGGCATTCACGTTTTGCTCGATAGTTAGAATAGGTACATCAATATGTAGCTGATAAAGACCATTAATAAGGAAACCATTTGCAATTTTATTTCTTTCATAAAGAATGTTACAATGGTCCTTAAAGAAAAGGTAATCACATAGCCTTCTTGTGCTAAGCATGAAACAGAAATCAAATTCCTGCTAGCTGCAGGCACATAATAACAGTCTTTTAAAACTAAGTCTAAACCAGATGGTAATCGAAGAGGGTATGTTCCCACGGCCTACTGCAGCAACTCTTGCTCCATTACCGACATGCGTAGGATCATGTCTCCATCCCTCAGCCTCCTGCTATCCTCAAGACCCTGCATGGAAGTGCACAGATGAGCACTAGAACCAGAGTCAAGCACCCAACTGGATGCAGAAGAAACCGTAAGGTTAGACTCAATAACGAGCATACCTCCAGAAGGACCTTCCTTCTTGTTCTTCAGGGTGGCCAGGTAAGTAGGGCAGTTCCGCTTCCAATGGCCGTCGCTGTTGCAATGGAAATACTTTCCTTTGACAGCGGCCTTCTTCTTCAGCTCTGCCTTCTTCTTCTTTCCTCCTTCCACCTTCTGCTTTTTCACAGACTTCTTTTTCTTTCCAGAAGACTTTCTTTTGGAAGAAGTCCATTCCATAGCAAGAACTGAGCCTTTAGAACCTTTCATAGAAAGCTCAGCGGTAACCAGCATATTCATTAATTCGGCCAAGGAATTTTGAAGTTTATGCATGTGGTAATTCATGATGAATTGCCCATATGCATCAGTCAAGGATTGCAGAATAATATCATTCTGCAGATCCAAGTCCAACTTCACACCGAGCTTCTCAAGCTCTTCCAATGTCCTTGATCATCATCAGACAGTGATCTTGGACTGACTGCCCATCACGCATCTTAGCCTTAAAAAGTCATTTCGTGACTTGATACTTGGCTGCGCGACTCTGTTCACCAAACATCTCCTGCAGGTGAGCCAACATTTGGCGAGCAGTCCCGATATCTTCATGTTGGCGCTGGAGCTCATCAGACATCGAGCCCAACATGTAATATCTGGCCTTATTATCTTCGTCTATCCATTTTTCCAGAGACGCTCTCTGTTCAAGTGGATGGACGGGCTGGTAAGGTGGGAGGGTCCTGGTCCAATACATGGGTTAACTTCTCAGAACCCAAAATAATTTTGTAGTTCCTGAGCCAATCTTTATAATTGGGTCCGGTCAGTCTATGTGTGTCCAGGATACGTGCTAATGGGTTGGATGCAGACATTTTTCTGTAGAGAGTCAAAGATTCTAGTTAGATACTGTAATTATGACTTGACCAATTTATTTAGAGATTTTATTTTTAAATAAATTAGCTTCCACTATTTTCTTCGGATCCCTACACTCCCTCTGTAGAGATGCAAAAATCTCCATGATTAATGATTTCTAGTGGGTGGTGCGGTCTCACCAACTGACTCATCACCTCACCTAACAGTTATTGGTGATGGGTTAGCCAATGAGTGAACAACTCTTGTTCAATGATTCTCTAATCATGGTGCACCCAAACTTGGATCTCTAATTCATGAATCTCACCGTATCCGGAATATTGATCCACTCCTTAGTTAAGTCAGACCCACCATTTGCATAGACTGGATTCCTAATTGAGTCTCTCACCGTATCCAAAATATTGAGCCCAACTCATCCTCCAGCCCATAGCATCCAATGCCTAATAGACATGGTTGCATCTTTCTCGGTGCAACTGAGCCACTGTATCCAGCCGAGAACAATCAACCTCGGGAAGGGCCCGCACATCTACAATGGTGGAAGACCTCAGACTTAATCTTTTCTTAGGGAGAATTGATTCAGGTCTCATTAAACTAGACTTGTCATAGTCATAACAATTATGACTAACCTAGTGGCATGGGTTAGCTCGGATTATTGACCACCTCAGATCAGAACTGTGTCAACAGATATGGCCAGGTAAGTGAGACCGGTGGAAGGGATATGCCATTAACTCGTACAAGAATGCATTCAGGTCGAGTAGCTTCCAATTAAAAACCAGTCGGTCGTATGTGCCAAACTTACCTTAGACACCAAATTATTGAGCCAGAACCAATTGGGTTAGCCTACAATCCAGACTCTAACCTCTGAGCCTAATTAGGTCTTGCTTGGTCGTGACTCGATCTTGACCCAGACTTAATCCTATTAGGCTGGTCAATTTAAGCATTGTTGATCCCATCTAACCAACTCTTGATTCGGTTTGATCAACCGCTTAGACCTAATTGAGCTACCCAAGCCCGAACCCAGTATTATGAATATGTCTTAGATCTGAAATTCTCAATTTTAGACCTAATTAATATTCCATAATCTTAATTCTTAATTAAGTAGGGTTCATAAACAAAATATGCACAATAAATCCTAGGGTTTCAGGATCTAGGGTTTTGCAGAAAGTAAGTTTTGGATTTCTGATTAAGGACGAACACGCAGCACCCCTACACATCATAAGAACACCCCATCGAATGGGAAGAGAGGGCCTTTAAACCCTTCTTCGTTCTTATGACCGGACGGCCAAGAGGAATGCCTTAATCAGGAACATATAAATACTACAAAATAGTTTTAGATCTATATCATATATCTCATATATAAAATTAGATCTAATCATGGCATATTTTGCATACATCTCATGTATCGAATCATGCATATTTTTCAGATCTAAATTATCTCATAATAATCTAAAAAATTAGATTTAAATTGATCTAATCAAAATAAATTCTAATCTAGACAATTATGTAGAACTATTCTACAACTAGTCTAGACATGCATCTATCATATCTCATATGATATTTAAAAATTAAATAATTTTATTTTTGCTATTTTTTAGATCTTATTATAATATTTATAATATCAAAAAATAAGTAAATAAATAAAACTAAAATTATAATTTAATTAAAATAAATTATGATTATGCAAGACTATGTATAGAACTATTCTATTTTACAACTAGTCATGCATATTGAAGAACTTAGATCCATATTATTTAATTTTAATTTTTTTGATTTCAAATCAAATCACATCTCATGTGACATCTAAAATCACTAATTATTAGATCAAAATAAATTAAAAATTAGATCTAAATAATTTTTAGAGAACCAGGCTCTGATACCAGTTGAAGGAGAAATCCTGATTTTTTGGATCAGATTCATTCAGATCTGATCGGATCAAGAGAGATATTTCAAAACTTTCTCTCATATATTTAGATCTAATTTAAGATATTTTAGATCTAATTTTATAGATCTAATAAATTTAAAAAAATAAATTAAATCTAATTTAATTTATACCTTGATGTGGGTAATTAGATTACCCGTTGATGATCCTACTGATTGCCTGAGGTTTTGGATCTAGCCATGCGAACGCTTGGCCTCTATCAGTATCCACTCAGACTAGATCTGAATATCTTCTCCTTCTTTATCACTTCATCAAAAATCAGATCTAGATCTGATTTGGAGGATCTTCAAAACTCCTTCTGAAGAACAGCAGTCGTCTCTGCAGCAATGCTGCCTTCTTCCTTTCTTGTCAGCTCTTTCTTGCTTGGATCGCAACAAATTGGAGCCCAACATTTCTTGGGCATGGAGAGGAGAGAAAGGATTAGAAGATGGCATGGAGGAGGGAGAGGGACAGCCTTGGGGCAAGGGCTAAGAGAAACTCTCTAAAAGTTGAGCGCAAATAGGGTTTATTTATAGACCCTGCTGCGCCATGCAGTGCCATGTCATCCCGACCAATCGCATTGCTTCATACAATCAAATATAAATCTGATTGATGGGATGATATCACCTGATCCAATTAAATGAGAGCTCCCTAAATTCATCCTTAGATGGCGCCTAAGACTGATCAAAGTCTATAGGTAAGGGTCACCTAAGTAGAATCCAAGAAGCAACCTGGAGTCCCATCCGTATGTGACTCCAGGCATCCCTATCCATGGGCGCACGCATCCTAGGCATGCACCCCCTTCCTTTCCAAATTTCTATAAGGAGACAAGCCCCTATCTGCTCTCTAATAAGTGCATGACATATGGGCAGATGTCCAAGGGACAAAGGTCAATGTTTGACCAAAGTCAAAGGACAAGAATTAGTAGGTGATGGAAAATGGCAGGTGTTGTCTCAAATTTATCTCATAAATTAAGATAATCCTTTTCTAACTTGGACAAGCTCTAGTTAGACCAAGTAAAGGTACCTGGGTGAGCACAAACTCATTTGGCTTAATCGAGACAACTTTTAATGATAATAAAAGGAGAACGTTAGGTTCAATCATGTGCTAGCATGATTTTCTTGAACCTAATTGAATCTAATTCAAATCAATTGAACTAGGTTAGTTTAATTGATGATATCCAGATCCAAACCCTTATTTGTGTGATCCAGTTAGGTTCAGTTCTGTATGGTAATGGAATATGTCATGATCTCTATCATCGACATCATCGAAACTCCTTTCGATGGATCAGAACTCTTCTGATTCGAACAGCTAGAATGATCGATCATCTAAATCATTCTAATTGCTCCCAAAATCCACCAGTGACACCTAGCAGTATATGGTGGCAACCCATCAAAAGCTGAAAATGCGAACCTCTTGGTGCAGCTACCTTGTGTGATTAAGTTCTTCTATCTTGAGCCCCGATCAGATTAGGGTTAAGGTGAACTCGTCAAACCCTATTTCTGTCATATGATTTAATCATTCGATTCAAGTCCGATGTGAAAATCTTAAATAGAAACTCTTTCTATTATTTCACTCTCTACCATGGCCATGGGCTTATGGACTTGATTCTCATGATTCATCATAGGGCTGCTCCTCTACCTACCGAGGTAGATAGATTTCCATCTTGATGCAATCCAGTTCCTACAATGAACATGCTATAGCCAACATACACCTCAGGGATTCCATATGGCTAGGAGACCGAGTAATGGTGTAGTCAAACTATAACACATTCTTTTGGCTTCCCAATGAGCTTACAGGAAAATCATTAAATTGGCTGGTCAAGGAACAAACCTAAATCAGTCACATTGATTTACCTAATTGACAGGTCAGCTCAAACAGCAAGTGATTCCGATCAAAAACATAGTTTTACCATGAGGTCTGGTAAGTTCGATCAGTGGAAGGATCTGCAAAAACTTGCCTCAAACACCATCATAAATGGTCAGGTAAGTGAGTTGCTAATTAAAGACCATCGGTCCGATTTATCTTAGACATCAACTAGTTTATTAGTCTTGATTAGATCAACCTAAACATTCATGCTAGACCAATGTAGCCAAGAATCAAGTTCATCTTTTAGTCTTGTTAAAGACATGATTGACCAATCTACAACTATTATAATTGACTCTAAAGAATCCTTAACCTAATCTAAGACAACAATTGATTAGATTTAGTCAATTCTCTAATTAAGTCCATTTTTTAATCTAACCCTAGGTCTAACCTAATTAATGGACCTAATCTCCACTAATCTATTTAACCAATGTAATTATTGATTTGTACCTTAGGATCTTCAATACACATCCCTATGATCCTAATCAATAATTTCTTAATTCTTAATTAAGCTTTGGTTGAGGGCTTGGGGCTTCGCATTTCAAAGAATAATTTTATATTTATTAAATATTTTTACAATATTATTACTACGAACTAAGTTGCATGTTTGATTCAATAATGGATATGCAGAAATAAGAAAAGCATGAAACTACTTAGATCTAATCTAAATAGTCATTATAACTAAAATAGCTCATTCTAATCAAAATCATAAATTATCTAGATCAAATCTAATATATTTATATGATTAAAATTAGATTAAAATACTTTTAATTAGATTATAAAATTTTTTAGATCTAATGCTAAAATTTATGATCAATACTTTAGATCAGCACATACTAGGGATACATCTCTCCACTACAGGGACTAAATCTTATAGTAGGACAACGCCTTAAGTATGCAAGTCCATGCAATCTAAAATTTTTTATTGATTACGATCTATAAACTATTTTAATCTAATAAATCATAAAAATAAGAATTAGATTATGTCTAATAATTTATTGATAAAAGTAAGATCAAACCATGAACTGAGGATACCCTTTCAACTGTATAGGAGTAAAACTTACAGTAGGATAACTTTAATATGCCGTTCGTGTGAATCAAACTTTTAATTTAAATTAATAAAAGATTATAAATTAAATATAATCTAAAAATAATTAAAACGTACACATAAACATGTAATACAATCAATCTAGGCTCTAAACCAATTGAAGAAACTTAGATCTAGGGTTTTAGAACTATTATTCTTGAAATTTTTTCAATGATCAGAAGCGAAAGACTAAAATAAATTAAAATTTAATTTTTAAAAAGATAGAAAATCCTAATCTAAAGATGCTTATTATATGATTATAGCATGAATTAAATAAAACATTTAAAAATATGAAGAAAGAAAGAACATGTGATCAAATCAACATGCAATCTAGCATACATCAATGCAAGTATTAAAAAATGATCAAATCCATTCCTATCAAGTTAGATATTTTAACTACTGATTCAGGTTGAGCAATGATGTTCAAGCTAATACACATATCCTATCTCTAAGAGATGTCTCACGAAGTCTGATGAACTTCGATCAGCAAGCTCTTACGAGGAAACTAGTACAATATGCTAGTAACAATGTTGATCCTTCTTCCGATGGTTGAATCTGAGCTTCCGTTCTTCAAGACTTGGATACTCCAAAAAATCAACCAAAAAAGATGAGAGATTTTAGATCAAGATACTCTTCAAACAAAAACTAATCTCAAACAAAGCGAGGATAAAAGGATGATGAAGAAACCCTAAGAAAAGACCCTCTTCTTCTTCTTTCTTCTCTCACCTAGACACCTAGATTCAACGGTGTCTAAATGAATACCTGATCACCAAGAACCTTTTTCCTTATAATTTTCATATGCCCAAAATCTCTCTATGTCTACAATCCATGAAAAAATTAGCCTAAAAGTTTATTTTAAATATTGAGATATGGAAGAGCCTTGTATAGGTCAAACACCTAAACAAAAGAGATCTAAAATAGGCACACAAAATCCTCCTTTCTTTATGCATTGGACCACTAGGAATATGCACACAAAATCCTCCTATTTCCCATGAAAAATGAAAGAAAAATCAGGGATGTGGGTGGCATAAAGCAAGGAGGAGTTTTATGTGCTTAAAATTCTATCTCATAGAATTTAAGTCAAAACCAACTCCTAGTTTGACTTGGTCCACAATCAAATGCCATCTAAGGAATAAGGGAAGGCTATAGGCATGCATGAAGGCCTAGGAAAAGGTTTATCCATGTTCCAAATCAAAGAGAAGGGGCGTGGGGGGTGTGAGGAGTCAATGGTGCAAGGAATAGGAAGTCCTGGTCATACTAGGACTCTTATTTTGACTTGGTCCAAGTGATCTATGAACCAAATTAAATTAAGATTTATTTAACCCAATTAGAATAGATCTTAGTCCAACTAATAACCTAATTAAATTTGATTAAATTAGATTTAATTTTAATTTAATTTCTAATCAAATTAGAGATTGGGTTCAATCAAGTCCTAATTAAATTAGGACTAGTTCTTCCTTACAATTTGCTTATCCAATAAATCAATTGAACTTGATCCAATCAAGTCCAAACCAAATTCAATTAAATTATATTTAACTAAACTTAATCTCAGCCCTCTAATTTAATTAAATTAAGCCAATTAGCAATCAATTTGCTAATCGATCCTCCTGCAATGCTTGCACTAGGTTAAACATCAATCGTATTGATTGTTTAATCTTAGAATGATTCTCAATCATTGATCAACCATCTGATCTGATCATGAACTCTAAGATGTATGACCCCATGGGTCCGAACCTAAGATAGTAGCATAGAAATAAATTTCTATATCAGTCAAAGTAACCATCTAGTAATTGTACCCGATAGTCGGATAGGTCGAATGTGTAGAACAACATCCTTAGAACCCATGTGGATATAGTTTCCATATAATTCATCCCCATGATCAAAATGCTCGTAGGACTCCTCAAATTTCAACTATCAACTTTGATTAGACTGTCCACATTATATTTTAAAATATGAAATCCATCTTATGGATTATCCTAGCTAAAGTTTTGCGATATTGAAATACAATGATACATTCTTCTCCAACTCTTGGAGTGGTCAATCCCATCTTGATCATAGACCAATTTTGCAAGTACTTGACTATGCCCAGAAGTCTTCTATTACTGAATTAAAATTTAGTTAGTCTGGTACCAAAACACAGTGAGTTGCTTGCAAGTCACTAAGGTGATCTCAGATCTAAGGGACACTTATACCTATATCCCATCAGAGACATTCTCAACAGTAGAATGCTCTGAAGTTGGTCACGTTCAATGATGATGTATCCATACATCTTACCTGTATGCCATACTAGTGTCTCCATATTTCTTAGTTAAGAGGACAACTAACCTATATGGCACACAGTGACCTATGCTGGATAGAAGTTGGCATTCTAATTAATAGCTTATCATTTGATCATGAATAGTTTTAAGGACTAATTGATAAATCCTCTGTTTATCGAAGCTAAATAGTCCTAAGGACTTCATTACAATAATGAAGTTTGTTAGAAGATGAATAACTTATGATGAAAAAATATCAAAAATATATTTTTTTAATCAATAAATTAATTATATTTATAAAATAGCTCAACCATCAATAGATTGATGATTGACTTTGGAACATATTTTTCAAAATTTATTGAACCCCTTGTGCATCTTCTTCAGTGAAAGTAATGGGTTCTTCAGTCTTTCACCTCTTTATTGGTTCTGCTGATCCACTAGCTTCTTCATGCTGATGTCTCCTAGTAATTGTGTTGATGATTCTATATAGGGGCTGATCTTCTTGGAGCTCTCCCCTCGAGGTGGTTCCAGCTGTAGAAGAGCTTTAGACCAATCTTTCATTTTTTTAGACAACATTATAGAAATTGATCTAGCCGGTCTTATCTGATCAGCTCCTCAATTTCATCTTGAAGCTGGATGCATTCCTCGGCATCATGACCATGGTCATGATGGTATAGACAATACTTATTTTGATTGCATTTTGCTTAGGTGAGACCGCATCTTGTCCGACCTTGGCAAATGCTCCATGATCTCCATCAGCGCTTGAGTTTTTAGAGCATTCAAAGAAGAATAGTTATTGAATCTTCTAATTGAAAAATATATCCTAAATCCAATCATCTAGGTTGTAGATGGTTGAGCTGATTGTAAATGTACTTAAATTATTATAATAAATAAATTTATTATTTTGGTATTTTCATCACTTTGGTGCATTTTTCTGTAATGAACTCTTCTATGATGAAGTCCTTAGGACTATTTGGATTCGATAAAGGAGGATTTGTTATTTAGTCTTTAAATTTGTTCATGACCAAATGATACATTGTTACCTAGGATGACAACATATCAAGTGTAGGTCATTGTGTACCATATATATTGGTTGTCCTCTTAACCAAGGAGTATGATATACTGGTATGGCATGCAGATGAAGTATAGTAATACATTTTACTAAACATGACCAAACTGCATAGCTCTCTACTGTCAAGAGTTGCTCATGAAGGATATAAGTATAAGTGTCCCTTAGACCAGAGATCACCATGGTGACTTGCAAACAACTCACTGCACTTAGATGCCGGACTATCTAAATTTCTAATTCAATGATGGAAGGTTATTGGGTGTAGTCTAGTACTTATTTTATCGATGCATGAGTAAAGATGGGATTGACCCCTCCATTTGTTGGAGTAGATGCATCACTGTATTTTAATTTAGCAAAATCTCAACTGGGGTAGTCCATTTGATGGACACTGAATTTTGAAATATATTATAGATAATTTTTTAGAATTGATAGTCAAATCCTAGATCATCTTTTGAGTATTGAGATTAAGGAGATGAATTATACGG